>UYYF01005059.1:2497-16350 GCA_900618365.1 Thelazia callipaeda
GGTTGAGGTTGAGGAACGAGAATCTCAGGCCGTCAAAGAAATGTTTTAGTAAGTATTTATCAAGTCTTTTTGTTTATCAATGTCTCTTTTCTTTATAGAATTGAAAAGTTATTTCTAGAAATTATAGTATAAATTGGTGAAATTAATTTCAGCTTTCCTACATAAAGGACAATCCCAGCTAGTCTGCTGGGACGAAGTATATGAGGCAGTTAAAAGCGTTAGAATACGCTAAGCCTCTTTCTGATTGCAGACACACAAGAGCTGCGGACGGAATTTTGCAAGCAGCTCTTCCTATCTTTGGTAAATCTGTACAATATTGTACGGATGAGCGATGCCTTAACCAGCATCTGTAAGTTTTTTGATAATTTATCCAAACCAATTTTTACTTAAGTAATTGGACATCATGACTTGTTTATTATATTTTTGCATGTAAATTGTGCTCCAATGAGACGTTGAGCATTCTAAGATAAGTGTCGTTTGCCTTTTAATTCATCACAAACTTTTTTATTTTTAGTTCATAATAGCTTTTACATTACCAGAATGTTTTAAAGTGCTTTTAGGCTTTTGTCAAAAGTGCCATCATTACGTAACAGTGGCGATCGGTCAACTTATGAGCAATTAATTGCTGCAGTGGACATGTGTTGTGGGAAACGTGCCCTGCAACTAGTAAAGCAGACTTGTTTGGTCGAACTGCTGCAAAACAAGAGTTGGAATTTGTTGAGTAAGGGATTGAAGCAAGCATTCATGATTGAATTGTTTTATTTGTTGGTTTATTTCATTTGTGGTCATGAAAAATGTAGATTTATTTGTCTGTTAGCAATATTATAAATATTTATTCGATTTAAGGTTACATGGTCTCATGAATTTTACCCCCCATCCATGTTGTAGTAATAATGTATTATTTTCTACGAAAATTGTACAAAATATATTGTAAAGGTGAAGTATTTTTCTAGATTTACTGATTTTAAAATCTTGGATTTTGTAATTTTTTGTACGCTGTTTTCAGATGCATGTTTATAAAGCATATATTATTGTCGTTAATGTTTATAAATTGTTTATTTGTTGTTTGGAATATTGTTATGTTTTACGGTGTTGTCTTTCGCATTTGTACTTACTGTTTGCGAATAAAATTACTTTAAGATAATCTCTGTGTTTACTTATTGAAAATCTGATTCTGTTATAGTTGGATTTGTCAAAGGCACAATATGTTAGGAGTGGCGCAAGTCGTCTAGTATGGCTGTTAACAGATTGTACTCAAAAAACTTCCAAACGAGGTCAGGGGTGACAAACCTGACATGAAAAAAGTGAATAATTTTTGTCAAGTGAACACAATATGTCACACATTCTATGCAGTACTTTTATGTATCACTCTACACTTGTAAATACAATTTAACTATTTATAGTCTTCCTCGAAAACATATTTTGATCCTATTATTTGAATATTGCACTACTTATCTACAAAAGCTGCGTACCAAATTTCGGTACTGAAATTGGAGTAGTTCAACATTGATTCTATCTGTCTGACTATAGTTCCAGTTTTGTATATTTAATTAGCATAAACGACTTTAATTTATGCCAACTCTCTTCATCCCACTTTTAGGTTCACTGAAAAGATGCACAGATTTGCTGTTTGGCTTATTGTGATTTGAGTTGTAATTCGATAATAGTTAGAAGAATAATAACCAGACAATAGGAAGCTTATTATTTTATGACTGGTACTGTTATTTCTGACTAGTACCATCATTACTTGGTGTGATACAGAGTTGAGAATGAAAAAAGGGGCAAATGTGACCAATCACACCACTAACATGTCTGAAGATGGAACGAGAAGGCGATACTGCTGTAAATACTATTCTTTTTGAAAAGCAATAGATCGTTATGAAGATTTCTTCTTTGCGGTTTGTGGACTTTGCGAAATGTCCAGAAGTCATCATGATAACAAACCCACTCACCAGAAATGCTTGCTCAGTAAATGTGCTTAAGGAATACTGTGAAAATATCCACTATTTTCCAACCAACTGCTCGATTAATATTGCCTTAATTTCGTTCGACTAGTTCTATAATATAAGAAGGAAACATGCTGAACACTATGCAATGTTATGTATATTTTAAAGCATTCAATAGATCATACGGAGGCGAACGAAACATATTTAACAATACATAAAATATAATATGCTGTCCACATTGCATCGAAATTTACTTCATTTTTTCAGTACTCAAATCTTGTGGTTCAAAGTACTTGCATATAATATAATTTACTTTTTTGGTAGGTTTATCCTGCTCAGTCAAACAGAATTGTTAATATGATTAGGTGAAATATGCATTCATATGCGATCGAGGTTTACTCATTTTCCTAAATATTTGAAAGTTTGGGGGTCCTTTAATATTCTCTTAGTGCTACATACTTTATTGCCTTCATAATGAAAGTATACTATTAAATAAGTTAATTTATCGAAAATTTATGAACAGTTAATAGAGATAAGGTAACTAGAGTTAATGTTATAAGATGAGCAAATTCATATAAAAATTTTGGTGCAAAGGTAGACCAAATAAACAAATGATAGCGTTGAATACAAAGTGATAACATACAAAACGAAATATTGAAGTGTACCACAAAGGACATATAGCAGAGAAGGGCAGTCTGTAGTTTTTGCGATAACAATTTCGATGACTGTCCAACAAATGACTGCCACCAACCAAAAATAATGAGCAAAGGTCCGGAATAGGTATTGAGCATAATCTGAAGAGCAATAATTACTGGCTGATAAGTTTTGACGCCAGCAAATCCTACTGCAATATCGATTGTAGAGAAACTATTCGAGTTACCCTATAAAAGTAATAATTGTATAAAAAGTACAGTGGTCTGTAAGTTTTCGTCATTTGGTCTTACATAATAAATTCGAACAATATTTGACTGAAAAAGGTATTCCGAAGAAGTATTATACGAGTAAATCTTATGCACGATATCCCAGTGACTATAGTCAAAGAACATCAGAAGGTCTTAGTCATGCTGAATTCGGAATATAACTCAAGAAGCATCAAGTAAGTCATTGTCAATAATATAGAAGAGTCAAAAAGTCATGTTGAGTAAATATAAAATGACACTGGGAATCTCGAAAGCTAAATTCATTAATACTGCAAATGTACTGATGATATGTTATTTTATCTTTTCAATATAATAATAATGTAGTGGTTTAAGTGAAATGCGATTTCCCAATAAAATATGTTTAACAGCTGCTTTCATTCCAGGAATTTCGCTTACCAAATAAAAAAACGATGAATATACAGCACGAATGACCAGAAGTGGTGATGCATCAACTGATGTTAAGCAATATCCCAGAACCAAGTTTAAGATAGCAAGAGGCAGGTTGTGTGCTCGCATAATAAAAATCACCCACAGCACCATGCACAAAAAGCAATTTCTCAATTTAAGCAATAAAAATATATTGCCAAAAAATGCCAACAAAAAAGTAATCCTGTAAAAAGACAAAATAAATCTATTTTTGCAAAAACAAGAGTTTTACTGAAAAGAAAAATATTACGTGTTAAGATGACTTTAAGTGCTTTTTACCAAATTCTAGTCATTGAAGTTACAGCAAAGTTCTTATGGTATTCAGTTTTTATAATTCAAAATACAGTTACCGTAACGTTTAATTTCTATATTGCTCGACTTCAGCAATACGGAATCGCTATTTTCACTATCATATTTATGGGTAACAATCACAAATAATTTTTATATCTGAATAACGTTCGGAACGATATTCGGTAGCAAATGCTTCTTTCATTGCAACAGCAAACAATTTGATACGGAATGAGTACTTTCTGTTATCTTAGTCAGTCAACAAAAAAAGCTATAAATTAAAACTGACAATAGTATGGAACTTACCCCCATTCACAGTAATGTCTCAAAAATGCTGCAAAAAGCATGAATGATATTAGAAAAGAAGCCTTTTTCTCATGATAGAGTAACATTAATCCACTAGAGATTGTAATCAGTGAAGAGAGGCAAAAGATGAAACGGAGTGTGTCCCATTTTTTCCTGTAAGTGACCAAACATGATCTTTAAAACATTAAAATAATCTAAAGAATCACATAACAAATTATTTATAATTAAGCGAAAATACAATCCTACATTAGTCCAAATAACCCCAAAAACTTACAGCAAATTAGAAGGATCTGGTACATTATTAAAACTACCGATACTTGTTAATATCTCATAATAACTAATCCAACCAGCTGAAAGATTATCAGCAGTTATTTGAAATACTTAAAAATACAAGATCTTAATATATGACTAACATGGATTTATTACAAATACTGTTATCGTTCAATGTATGGAATTACTATAAATGGTTCTGGTTCTAATGCAAAAATATATGTTGCTTTTTTTTCAGATATGTACAGAACTATTTACTTCCGTTACTAGGAAGGATGTCCTCTTCCATTACCCAACGTCGCCTGCTTGATTCAACGTAGCCTCGACAGAAACGGTGAATGAAAATTATACACAACAACGTCAAAATTTTATGGCATGCTTTTCGTTTGCGAGAAACCCTAAAATTTGAAACATGAGTTGAAATAAAATTTCAATGACTCATAAAAGCCTAAATAGACTTGCCCTTCTATTTGTCACATAAATTGATTTCTGCGAACTTTCGATTCGAAAAGTTTTTTTGAATAATTCTTAAAAATATTGCCGTGAAATATTTTTTGAAAAAGCTTACCTTTTACTATGATTATTCATCCATGCATGAAACTCTTCGAAAAGCATCAGGAAAAGTAATGAGACGAAAAAGAAGTATCTTAAAAGTTTAATTTTTGAATAAACTGAAACAATGCAAAATTTTTTTAAGAAAATACATTGAGATAATGCTTCAGAATTTTATATACAAATTTTCGTTCATGAAGAAGTAAACTTTACACCAAAATCATTAACCCGTATATACATTAATACAATTAAGTTGAAAAAGCTTATAAAAATTAGATAAACAATATATTTTTCAAATGTACGCCAGATGTTGTCAATAAAAACTTACTGGAGATCATGTTCTTCTTCTATCAAACTAGAAGCGAAAAATTCAGCAAACAGTAAGAACTGCATAAAAATAGCGAGATTGATAGCACTTTGACTTCCATAAGCTGCAAATCTAGCATGAAACAAAACTGAACTGGCACATAATTTTGGCGGTAGCCACATCGAAAGTTAGTGGCATAATTTATTAAATCTTAAAGATTTAGTACAGTGATTTAGAAAAAGACAATGAGCTGAAAAAATATTAAATAATTTAGTGAAATGATTTCTAGATGCAAAACAAACTTGCCATGAATAATGACATGTGGATAAGCGAAATATGCCAAGCCAAGAGAGATAAAAGACAACTGCAAAGATGTTGCAATGAATATTTAATAGAAAAATTATTATAATACATGAAAATAATCTATAAGAAAACTAGAATTTCGAGTGCATTTAGACATATCAAGTATGTAAGTTTCAAATCCCAATATCTTTCTCTAGTACTTTCAGTATTGTCACAAGCACCTACACATTTCAGTACTGTCACAACCACCTCACGCCATCTGACTTAGAATTTGTAATAAATGCTTTATAGCAAACTATTTTACACATTAAAGCTCACTCGATCTTCCGCCACGAATATTTATCAGGCTGATGTTTTAGAAAAATGATAAATGTATTCAAACAAAAAAAAGATAAGAAATGATTGTTCGTGATAATGAAGAAAATGATGAAAGTGAATTTTCAGTAAAATGGTTGTTAAATAGGTCCTAAAACTGAAATTTTTACTGCTATTTAAATTCTAAATTTGAAAAAAAAATATTGAAGCTGAAAATGACATTTAAGAAAAGCGAACTTATTAAGTGTTTCAAGTAACATACAATGAATGAAAGACCAACAGCAACCACTGTTAATTTGGTGTTAAAACCTGTTCCATCACGTATGAGTTTGGATTGAATTTCTCGTAATTTTTGCATACAATTTCGAACCAATCTGCTACAATTCGTTACGGTATTCCTTGCACAATATTCGCGCAAAACGGAAGATAAATCACTGATATAATCATGAAGTTTATCTACGAAAAAGTATTAATGTAATTTACATCACGATTCTTTTTCTTAATGCTAAAAAAGATGGGGGAACTTATTTGTGTTTACAGATAAAAAACAGAAACAAAAATTTTACCACTTTCTGCCCTTTGTTTTCAGTACATTGATACGTCAGAAATAATCAGCACTTTTAAAATATCATGCGATAAGGTTGTGGTTACCAAAATTCAAAGTAAAGGTCAAAGCGAAAATGTTGCACAATTCGTTAATCACGAAAACATACTGTTTTACCTGATATTGTGCCAAGCATTTGAAATTGTTCACAGTTGCGCAATAAAGAAAGAAGCACAAAAGGATCTGAGTTATCAGTTGCTAGATAGGGTAAAAATGTAATACCAAGATTTTTTTTTGGAATAGGTACATTAAATAAAGTTGCCAGTGTTGGGACAATATCGATTTGCTCAATTGATGGTACTAAAATCTGCCTATATTATACCAGAGAATATTTCATTTTATAATATAAACCAACATATGAGAATAATTTATAACAGAAGCAACATTGAGCCATATCAGATTTGAAAGAAAAGTTATTCAATTACTTAGTATAAGTATATTTTTCTTAACTGGACTTCTACACAGTGTATATTTAATTACAAAACGAGAGCAAAATAGCTGATATCTAAAATACACTCACTACATATGAGAAACTCACCGATCTTGTTTTCTTTGAATGCTATTTTCTTTAAAATAAAAAATGCTTATCTCATGTGAACATCACCTAATATCAAAATTAAAAAATTTGTTTTCAGGGTTTTATTAATTTTTCATACAGAGTATTTCACTTTCATTATAGAAGCGCGTTGCATTAATGCTGTAAATGTAAAAAACAGTTTGACAAAAATTAAACTTAGAAAAGCACCAGAGAGTACTTTGTTGCCGGCAGATCGGTTTTTTCCATCAATATAAACAACAGGTACGTAAGTTTCGAGTTTTGAGGAACCACCATGACTTCCACTTTCCGTCATCCCATGATCACCAAAAACAATCACAGAAAAGTTTGAGTGACAAGTCTGCAGAATATTATACATGCTACTGTGAAGTTATTCATTCTTATAACCATTTTTTCCAAGATCGAACTTGAAAAGTCTAGCACACAAAATTGTGGGAAAAAATTCCGTAAAAATCTTGTATTCTATTCTACACTTTTCAAAAAAAACTGCACAATCAAATAACAAGCTTAATTTGGCATATTCGTGTCCTTATTTTCTAATCACTGCACTAATAATAAAGCATGAGGTATTTAGTTTGATACCAATTTATCTACCGAGACCCGGATTCTAATAAGTTATCAAATTGTAAAAAATAGATTATTCTACCAAATTACTGTGACCCAACAGGTGTGCACTATACCTCCTGAAGCTTAAGGTATATTTCTTGGATCACAACATCCATCTCATGGAGCTTAATATCGATTTCTTTATGCATACCTCCCAGAGAATGCCCTGGAACTACAAATTCATGCACATTTCATTAAAGAATATTACTACCAAACATTTCATATAGTTCTCAATCAAACTCTTGAGAATGAATAAAATAACTGAACAATAATCTTGCTTTGAATTTTAAACTGTTTTTATCTGTTTTTTTTCAAAACTGACCTATGTGATCAAGTCCCAAGTAGTGCAAAATCACCAGATCCCATTTTCGAAACGCATTATTTTCAAAACTAGCACGCATACAAGCAGTAACATTCTCATCCACCTGTAAATAAATAACAATCTCTGTAGTTGTTTGCAAACATTTATATCATAACCCGGCTAATTAAGTGTTCCAAAGCCTCTTTTATATAAATGCTGTTCTTTTTAACACTGAAATCATCATGATGAAGCTGCCATGTCAAACATACTTCTTTAAAATCACTGACATAAAATGAAGTTACGCCCACTGAAAGATTATCGAAGCGATTAGGAAATAATCGTAACCATGTGTCATCACCACAAAATCTACATCTGAAATTGGCTAACAATTTGCTATAGAACAAACTGCGCAGTCAGATGCAAATAAGGTGAACTCAAAATGGCATCACATTTCTTATTATTTCTATATGGTCTCATCTTAATTCTTTACTTTTATTTTTGGCGGAGCAGCAAAAAAACACACGACAAATCCCATGTTCCTTATACTTGTTTTAGAATCATTTTTGGAAACTTTAAAATAGCTAGACTAGAGGTAAAATAAAACCATCTTTGACAAGGTCGAATTTGAAATGCAGAATTTAGTCTGTCACATGTAGTACAAAACTACTTACTTTTTCTATCTCTTTAACAAATTATTTTTTACCTATAACCTTTATTTTTTAGTTGATCAATGATATTATCACTTGAAATGGAATCTGATGCAAAATTCCTTACAATATCAACAAACGAAGGAATCATACCCGTCGTTGCTGCCTGAAACGCAAAAAAAAGAATAACAATACCGAGAGCTTTCTTATTCATTTTTAGTAACAATTATTTATTTCGAAATCAAGAATTAATGTGCAAGAGATGGTTAGTTTCTACTTTAATCCTTGGCATTGTCACAGTAGGCGACTGGACACGTGCTGAAAACGCAACTGCCTGACCATTACTTATTAACTGATGCAAGAACTGCATTGATTTCTGATGGAAAAAAAACCGTTCTTGCCATGCATCTATTATTATAATCACTACTTTAGCTACCATTTGCTTCGGTAGTTTTTTCTCTAGCAAACTACTGTCAGTACACTCTGAAAGAATGAAAATTAAAAATCATTAAATAAAGTCTTCCAAATACATCGCTAACACAGAATTGATGATACACATGATATGTATGTACTTCTGCTGTAATATACTCGAAATTTATAAATTTATATCAGTGATACAAATGTAAATGGAGAATTATCTGAGCAATAAAGTAAAAACAATAATTTATTACTAGATCTGTCTCACACACTACTTAAGAAATTATGTATTTGCAGAGGAAAATGAAACTTGAGCCATACCTTTGAAAGTACTATTGGAAATATAATCTTCTCCATGAGTAAATGACTGAATTTCATGAAAGAAATAGCCATAAATAAACACGGAAACCACAGCGATTTGAGACAAACATATTATAAATACACAAATATTTATTGAGTACCACATCTACATTCGAACGAGAAGCGAAAAACCTGAAACACAAATGAAACATCTACAAAGCAGTACCACATCACGATTGAGTACCACATCACGATCTCCCTACCAATATACTAATCCACCAATGTATTAATCCATCATCCCACTCCCAATCAGTCCAGACTTCAGCAATCGATTCGCATGGGAAAACAGCCATTTCACATCATTCCAAGTTAAAGTTCTATTATTTTACGTGCAGTCCGTTGACTTTTAATCCGAGATTCCGTGCAGGCAGTAACTTTATAACGAGCTGAGCTACAATCATTTTCCACGACTTTTTACTTTTATTTGCGGTGCATTATTTATCCGTTTTTAATTTGTAAAGCTGCTAAAAATATATACTGTCCACGCTAAATGATAGTAGAATATACTTGTCAACAACGCCGCTAACAATGATGCAGCTTATTCGAAATCTTTAATTTATTTAGTGAATATCTTACCTTTCCAAAAAAAGTAAATAGCAGAAACATAGAAGAAGCATGAATTTATTTTCTGTACGCACTTTTTAGTCAAAAAGCAGATACACAAAGCAGTATACTAAATGCAAAACCTAATGTACAGAAAGTTATAATAAAGCTATTCGCATAAATGTCGATTGATTAATATCATAAATTCTATGGGAAATTCGGAAATTTCGACCGGCAGTCAACATTTCAAGAAACTCAAGCATCGTTTAATATCCAATACATCGTGATCTTAATAATCATTGCCATGAAAAACAAGAAAGAACAAATGAAAATGATGCATAAACATGGGATTAAGATTAAAGTCGCGTTAATATGATGCAAACAACTATAAAAGATCACATAAAACATTTGCATCTGGATTTTCCGGCAAATTCAGGACCACTAGTAGTTTTCAATTACAAGCAAGCGAACCTTCCCAACTAAATTAAATAATAAGTAAACAGAGAAAGCCAAAAGTGATAACGGAAAATCAACGATGGTAATTACCATATTTTGATACCTCAAAGTAAAATAATAGTTTGTTCTGAGTACAGAAATGAACCCGACATATTAAAGGCGACTTTTTACGTACCACAACATTTAACGATGAAATCACGATAAAAAGAACATTTTATATTGAAGCATTACTAAAGCAAAAATAAAAACTAGAAACTGAAATTCGAAGATATCTGGAGACAGCATACCCACAACATGTGCTCTTTTTCAGTGAATTTGTATGCCCGTAAGTTCCACATCACCATGAATTTGCAAACCCGTGATGTCATGAGGATCAGAACGATGTGCAAATGTGCAAAATCGCATATCATTTACATAAATCTGCAAATGATCCAACAGAACTATGAAAAGAAAGGCGTATAATACGGAAATGTGTTTAATTTCCGACTCAACAATAATATAATTAGCTCATACTTCAAACAAGTTTAGCTTCTCACGGAACTTCAAATCTAAATATACCTTTGTTAACTAGACTGTGTTCTTTCCAACTGTTGACTGAACACTTATTACTATTGTTATCATTATTATTATTATTAATATTATTATTATTATTATTAAATGAAAGTAACATCCCATATAACAATAAAATTAAGTCAAGAACCCATTTAACAATAACGTAAAATCATTGTAAAGTGCTTATTGATCTTGAAATTCAAGGAAAAACCTGAAATCCATATTCCTCGTTGATAATTCTCAAATCAGCGCCGACACCTTTCTCAAAAGGCATTTTGCCTTCTTTTTCTTCGTTACCCCATTCACCACTCTGAAGAGCGTTACGAATAACTGCCTGAAATATTCCAAACAATGCAATACAACTAAAATAAATACACCACATTTATCAAATAACCGCTTGGTAAAGTGTCTAAGAACTCAGCAGTAGAACTTCATCTGCCAGATAAACTTGATACAAATATTCCAAAAGTGATTTTTAAACATAAAAAGAACATATTCTATGAAAACAATGTTTTTCCAGTAAAACACTCAATGAATGCGTAAAAAAAATACATCTTTTAAAAAACAAAAATTTTCCAAAGCACCAAATTTGGAATCCAACTGGTATCTATAGAAGTTAAAAAACATCAAGAAAACCTTTTCATCAAAACGCGGGTTGAAATGTAGAGCAATATCTCCATTCCTCTTTAGTAAATTGATATTGAAACGCTTGCCTTTCTTTTCTGGACACAAAAATACCACTAAAGTTTTACTCACACCCAAGCCTTGAGAAATACCACTTTCATAAGGTACCGGCTAGAAGCAGTAATTTTAATAAAAAAGTTTCAAAAATACATCGATAGCTAACTATAAAATGAGAAAAATTTGAGTGTCAAAAAAATAAAACAATATTTAATTCTGGAGAGAGCACTTACATAATACTTTCCACCCCAATGTACCTGGTTGAGATATAAATCACCATCGACCGATAAGTGAGTTACAGAGGACAACGGCAAACGATGTTCAAAATCTTTGAATTCCTTCTGATCACAGAAAACCTACAGCTGCTTTTTCTAATATATCAATAATTACAATTCCGAAATATTATAGATTACAAGCAAAAACCAGAACTTGAAGTTAAATAAACTTTGACAGTTATGATTCAAACACTTTTTTTCAAAAAATTCATCAATGAACAATCGATTATGAGCTGCTACGTCTTATTTTTCGAAACATTATCCCTTATTTTTAAATATTGTTCTTTAAAATCGGTGATAAATCCCTTCTGATTTCATAAGTGATTTAAAATTCTTAAAAATGCATAACACTTAAAAAAACTCAAACCTGAAAACGATCATCATGTGCCCGGATCCGAATATCAAAAGGTGTACCTTTTTTGAATGGAATGCTCTTCCGTTCCTCTTTACCCCACTCTCCATTCATAAAACTATTCATCACAATCTACAATAAATAGAAATAGCTATTAATGCTGAGACTATTGCAATGAAAAAGATTCAACCCCTGCTGATGCCTGACAAAACTTACTCGATGATTAAACGAATGAATAAATTACTCATACAAGTTTAGTACTTCGCAATGAATATTAAAGTTAAAAAATTTGGTTTCGAAACAAATTTAAATCTACTAAAAAATTTTAGTAGACCTGACTTTCGAAAACATTGTTTATTGGATTGGATCATCAGCAGTTTCTAAACTGCACTTCAAACTGATAAATGTCTAAAATTTCGAAATCAGTAAAATATTAATGATGCTAAATCACACAACTACATTCTAAATCACCATTTGTGTTCAGCCTTAATTACAACCGGTGCCGTCTCATCAAATAACTATTACCCTCAAATATGCAATGCTAGAAATAATATTAAACAAGGACCAACTTTGCCTTCGTCAAATCGAACTGAAAGGTGAAATGGCACATCATTTCCACTGAAATCTGCCGATTTACAGTGCAAATTCACAGTAAACCTAAACAAATACAATTGACATAAAATTTCATATAGTTTTAAGCAATCTATATTTCTCAAGCGCATAAACGTCGTCAATAACTAATGCAGTAGAAACTGCAAGTAATGCTGCAATTTTCCTCGCAAAAACTTCAATTCAATTCACAAAATAAATAGATCCAACACATACCGTTGACTTTCATCGATCGTTGATCCTTTAATAATTAACGTTTGTCCAGGTTCAATTTTCTCTTGCAATTGACTGCGATATGGAATGGGCTGCAAATAACACAATTTGGATAGTAAGTACAAACTCATAGTATCTGATGACTAGGCATAACTGATCTTGTATGAATTTATTTAACTACGTTCGAAGTAAACGAAACTTGATGTGTACACATCTACTTATCGGAAATCGCTATACTGCTTATCAGCCTGTGCATAAGCTTTTTTCAGCAGACACTAAATATAAGCTCATAAACACTTTTCAACTGAAAAGACCACGTATTCCTATTTATTGCAAGAGATAAGCCGTCCAATAATGCTTATATCATTATTGAAAAAAAATATTAAAGAAAATACTGACGTATGATTTTTGTTCCATTTCAAATAAACGAGACGAGAAGTTGCAATCTGAAAATTATAATTAGACATCGATATGCATAACATCGAAATATGACAAGAGGCACACAATACTAGTAGTAAAAAGATATCTTCCAAATGAGATTACGGCACAGTAAATGGAAGAAATACGATTGAAATAGTGGAGTATTTGACGATTCATAAGAATACAAAGTAAGTTCTCGCTTCACATATGATTTATGATAAAAATTGAGAATGAAATATTAGAGACAAGTGATAACATATTGAAGGGAAAACTTGTGTCCTTCTTATTTTTAAAAGCTAAACAAAAAACCTATGCTCCCCTCCTCTCCTCTATCAAAAACAAAGTGCCGAGTGGTTAAAAGAGAATTTTAAGTTTGAAATACCGTTAAACATCTACAATATACACAGCTTATCGACTCTTAAAAAATTCTTTGACCAGCACCTTTCAGGAAATGTTTAGTGGCAATGAATAACTGCACTACAGCATTCTGAATAATACGGAACCAATTTTTAAATGAAATAATACAATATACCATTTTAAATAAATTATACAATATACAGTTCAAGAAAATAAGACGAGCAATCGAATGATAAATAAATTAATTAAATATATATATATATATATATAT
>UYYF01005060.1:0-10032 GCA_900618365.1 Thelazia callipaeda
GTTATTGACAGTTCTTCAACCTCTGACAAAAAATCTGATCATTTAGCAGCTACTCGTGATGAAGCCAAATCATTAATAGAAGCCAATCTCACTCCTACGGGGTCAAAATCTTTAAAATTTTCTGATTTGGTATCTACAGTTCAAAGACAAGACGCAAACATACATTTTATACCTGATCTCTTCAAACCTACAACTGAATCGACCGAGATCACAGAATCTCTAGAGAAAATTGAAGTGCGCAGAAATCGAGATACAGAGGACGAAACATCAACTTCAACTCAGTCATCTGAGACTAAAGTTACAACTACATCAGCTACACAAGAAGAGACCACAGCGGACACCACTGCGTCGACTGTTTCAGATGCAACAGAGCAGGATGAAGCAACCACGTCATCCGAACAAAGTGTAATAACTGCACAAGAAGAGACCACAACGGCCACCACTGCGTCGACTGTTTTAGATACGGCAGAAGAGAATGCAGTAACTACGTCATCCGAACAAAGTGTAACAACTGCAGAAGAAGGGACTACAATGTCCACGTCAGATACAAAATATGAGGATGAAGCACTAACCAACGCTTCGCCCATGCTTCAAGAGCCAGGCATAGCAGCCGGCCAAGAAGTTGATGCAAGACTCACCACTGCGCCACTAAGCGTCTGATTAAAGAGGTAGCAGCTTCAGAGGGAGGGAACGCATCACCCACCACAACGTCGCCCACGTATTCAATAAACCTTATGTTTGATCTATTTAAAAAATTATGGGATAATATTTTGATTAGCACCAGAGTGCTTTATTTCGCTATTCAAAACAAATATTTGATGCATTAATGCTCAGAGACTTGAATGTGAAAGATTGTTAGTGTATTCATGAGCACACTGATTTAATTTGCTATCATATAATATAGTAATAATTGTGGTCATATGTGCCATCGTACTTCAGAAAACCTGATATGTGTCTTTGTAACGTTTTCGCTAGTATGTTGTAATGAGTTGATCAACCTGCATTGCATAATATAAAAGCTGCTTTGCAATCCGTGTGATATTTTCGTTCATTTATATGATGTTGAAGGTAGGTCATGTTTAAAGCGCTAGGAACAGTCATGAAAATCATTTAATATTGTGATCATAGTATCATTGTAAATTTGATCCCATTTTCAGGTTCTGAATATCTAAAGCATTTACTAATCTTCGAACTGCTGAAATAATGATGTTCAAAATTAGATGTAAATACTGCAGTAATGAGGCGAAATTAAAATTAACCTTCACATCTTATTTATGCGGTCAGCATAACGATTATTAGCTTATGTGTTTTTGCTCTGACTCTGCTGTCATGGAAATTAAATTTAGTCGGGCAATTTGTACAAAATTACTACAGTATTTTTTAGCTTCAGTCTATGCAATGAATTTAATTTGTTGGCTATAAATGTTGACATTCAAATTTAATTTTCATAAATCAAGTGCTGCAAACATTTTGAAGTATTTGTTCATAATAGTATTTTGTAGTCACTATAGGTACTGCTTGTGTTGTCTCTTTGTCATCAATTGATAAATGTTCTGTTTTTGGATTGTCGTTTAAATTTTTTCTCAGTTCACTGTGGAAATATGAAAAAAGTATTTTAATTAGTCATTTTATTATATTTATCCCTTTTCTCAAAGCGCTCTCTAAACTCAGTTAAGTGGTTGACATTGCACAGCTTTATGGTGGAACTATCACCTTTTTTTTTTTAATTTATGCACTGTACGTTGATCAGCGTTGTACGAGGGACTAACGAAAATGTTGCATAGACACATCTCAAGTTTCTCGAAGTACGAGCGTTAAGGTAGAGATATATGACAACGCTTTTCACTTGTCTTACATTGTAATGGGTCACGTCAATGTGCATGAGTACACCACTTACAATAGTTCACATTTAAATATATTTGCACAATCAATATATCACCTATTAGTTCTAAGAAGCGAAACAAAAGACCTGTGAAAGTGGAAGTAATTCCTGATAGCGTGTTTATGAAACTTTTTCCATGCTTCGTTCTGACAGAAGTACTTATTCATTCCTCATGCGTTATAATCAGTTGCATCCAACCTTTTCACATAAAATCAGACGCCAAAGGACCAGAAACCATTACTCGTATTGTGTGCTCAGCAGTAATGATGGTGGCAAGAATTTAATGGAATATCTACCTCCACTTCCAAGCTCGAATATTTGGTATGTGCTGAATTGTGACTGAATCTTAGCTACTCCTCCAGTTTGTAGGACAGAATCCCATGTATGCCTCAAGCAACGGTAAGCTACCGAGGAGATTACTCCCACAGTCATCCAGCTCCGTTCTTTTCCTTCGAAAATTAGAAAAGCAGATACAAATCTAGCCTACGAAGTATTCCCATCAAATATGAAAATAATCAAAGAGAACTTGAACCACTACTGCTTGTAGTGCAATTATAAACTCAATCACTGTTCTTGAAAACATGCATCTAGTCCGTTCCCCATACTAGTTATAAAGCAGGTTATTTGCTTCTCTTAAATTGAAAAATTGTTTCCAAGTTAGAGTCGCTCTGTTTATTCCATACTCCTGAACGTCACTCATTTTAAAACTTTCGATAACACTCTTGAAAAAAGAGATGCACTTAAAATCCGATCATCCAAATATAACGATAAGAACATAGTATTGATTACAGCCCAAAAATGAAGAATCAACAAAAGGGAAAATAAGTGGTTTCATACATGTATACATAAGGCGCAGACATTGATGAGTTTTACGGAAGAAAAAAAGTTCGAGCTCAAAGCTTATGAATATGTTCCTCTTACAAATGCAATGAAAATAAATCACCAGAAAATTTTAATGAAAAACCCGCCATTTTCATATATTTCAGTGAAATAAACGATCATAAATTATTAACAATCAAATAAATATAACTAACAAAACAGTACTTCTTCAGATATTAAACATGCGGACCACGCTACACCATGTATAAAATACAGTATGTATAAAAACATAAATTCATAATGAATATGCCATCTGAGCGATATCTCTAGCAATACTTTTTCCGGATTCATCCACTACAGCATCCTTAACTCGATTTACTATACCAATGATATTTCGACCTTTGGCAAACTAAAACTAAATCATAGCAAAAGAATTTCAAGATCTGAGTCTAATATTTTAGCAGTCAAAAACGTCAAAAATAGAACCTGAATAACAGCGATATCACCCCACATTAAAGTAACGATTGCCTGGAGGAGACGAATTAATGCTGTTTGATTAAAATCACCAAAACTCGCGATATTTTCAATAGCCTCAATATTTCCTCATTAAATGTAAGAAACAGTGAAATCAAAATATAAAGGAAACTATCTCTCACACATTAAAAATGGAACCTGAATGATGGCTTGTAAAGCATCTTCTCGGGGACCAAGTTCGGCAACTTTACCACATTCTGTTTCCTCCAGAAAAATCAATGCCCAGTTTGCCAATGCTGAAGCTGCTGCAAGCTGAAATGATTCATTTTAATGCAGTATAAATCAAAAGTTTTGACCTGATCTCTGATTCAATACATTCTATTATTTACAATAAGTAAAATATAAAAAATCAAATACAGGAATAAATGAGATGCAAATGCAAAAAATATATAAAGTCTACTTGCAAAGCATGTTTTGCACTAATTAACTGGACAGCAACGCATCTAATCACTGTAGTCATATCATGAATAAGCATTGTACGACCCCACTGGTGAAGAGCAGCATTGGCTATAGCACGGCAAGTTAAAATACGAACAGGATCGGAATTTGCACTTACCTATAAAAATGTAAATTGGGAACTCAGAAATATCGAAAGCAAAAACCTTCACAGACAAGCAAGATTTCGAAAGAACAGACAAAAGATAATAAATTTAATAACATTTGTACTATGACAACAAAACTCTCAGAACTGTCTCAGGTAAAACTAAATGCACATTAAAATGACACAGAAAATTGAAAATTGACATGAAGTAGTTCCATGAAACATAATTTTAACTTGATTTCTATCTCAACTCATCCATTTTTACACTTCAAATTGCTGAAATTCTAAAGCTTACTAAAAAATTTGTCAGTCGTTGCAAAGTTTGTAAACCTCTGGCCATTCCCTCGTTTTTCGTTTCCAGAGAACAATAAATCTCATTAAGTGTGATGTTTAACAGTGCTAATCGAAACACATCCATGACTGGAACAATTGCATCTGAAATTGAAGACTTTGATAAAGAACCAAAATCAACAAAATTGAAGGAAAAACAGAGATTTATATTTTCGATACTAAAACCATCCTCGTATTTAAATGAATTTTGATCAGTCGCTATATTTAAAATTGATAATTTTTTAAATGCTAAATAATGGAAGGACATTTCAACCTCTTTCCTCCCAAACTAACCATTTACAATGAATGTACATATAAAAAATTATGACAGAAGTATTGACCGACCAATGTTCCATTCGAGAGCGGTATCAATTGCAAAAACATGAATATCTTTCAGTTCGTACGATGAGCTTTTCAAAATATCCTCCAAAGCATTTAACTACAAAAAATGCAACAGAAAATATAAATCCAATGGGATTAAAACATTAAACAGTATTGTTACGATTATATTAAGATAAATGTTAAGAATAAAGAACCGAAATCAACAAAATTGAAGCAAAAATAGAGATTTATATTTTTGATACTGAAACCAATCCTGGTATTTAAATGAATTTCGATCAGTTGCTATATTTAAAATTTGATTTTGATGTTCTGTTGTGTACCATAATAAACAAACAAACAACAAAAATGAAAGACCTGCTCTTCATTCAATTTATGGTGATCCTGTAATTCGTTCAGCTCTCGAAGTTTCGAAATTGCTTTTACAGACGTTTGTTCAATGCCAAACTGGAAAAAACTAGATAGGGGAACAAGTTCACTACGTGGTCGTTTGCTATCTAAAATTATTGAAAATTTGACTGCATCAACATTTAGCTGTGTAGTATTTTCATCTTATTTTTTTACTTTATGCTTTCTAAATTATAATCACTGCATTTTCAAATATTTACATAAAGCAACAATAAATAAGCACTTGATAACATATTTCAAGTCATATCTGAAGTAGGACCCAACTTTCAATATTGCTGACGTGTAATATAATGAATTTAAACAAATGTAAATAAGTAGATCGCGCTTCTCCGAAAATGGCCAATACTTTTCTGCTTAATACATGAAAATTTGATATTTGGACTTGCAAGAGTGAATTACGGTATGAATTAATAAAAATAAGTGCTGGAAAGGTTAGGTGAAACTACCTAATTCAAGTTTGTTGGAGCCACTAAATTTCTCAGGAACGTGGAAACGAGGTTGGGCACAAACCTGAAAATTAATTTCACAGCAGCCTTCAACTTCAATCTTATTTTATGTTAGAACTGATAAATGAAATAAAAGTTACTCTAGATCAGCTGAAACTTTTCCTAAGTTTTCCAGTAACTTGAAAGAAAGATTGTATTTTTTGAGAAAACGCTGCGCAGCCCAAGCATTATTATCTCCCTTACCTCCCATATTATATGATAACTTTAATAGCCTCCCATCATGCATGCTTATATCGAAAAGGTAATTCCATACCGGAAAATTTTGAAGACAAATGAAAAAAATCTTACATCAAGATGACTTGAAAAAGTCATTTCAGTGACATAAGTTTCTAAACCTATAAAAACAAGCGAAAAGAACGACACTGAATATCAGCATCATTTCCACATTGTTCTTCAAATTTATGCTGATTTCATGCAATACAGTTTAGATTATATAAACACGAGCATGAAAAAAATATTTTTTGCCACGACACTTAAAGTCGTATGTAACACCGAAAAAAATTGGAAGCGAAAGCAAAAACCATTACAATTAACATAGTTTAAGGTTAATGGCTTCAAATATGGTTGTACTTATGTAATCTTTAACTTTTAAAATGCAAATCATTTCGTTTTAAATGCAGCGATTTGGATTGGCTGTACTACACGGTGATCTGTAAGAAAGACAAACGAACTATAAACAGCACCAAATATCTAGACATAGTTCACTTGCTTAAAGAATACGGACATGCATTTTCAAGGACTTAATTGCAGAGAAACTAATTGCACTAAAATAATACTCCCTAATTTCAAAATTAGAATTCACCTTTCCATGTAAATGACACTTTTCAGAAGGTTTTGATTGGGGTGGCATGCTTCTGCTATGCGCTTGACGTGCTTCAACTATATTTTCGATAATGTACTGCACAACTTCATCCATATATGATAGAGGTAAGTTATTTTCCTTTAATTATAAAAAATTAATGATTCCCTTAACATTGACTTGTCACTTCTAACTACTGGTACTGACGGATTAAAGAGCAAACGAAGAAAAAGAAAATGAAAGAGTTATGACCGTTCAAATTAAGGTTATATAATACTGATTTAGATAACTAGCCAATCTTATTTCAAGCAACCGAAATTAATTTATGCAGAACCATTAAGAATATCCGCGCCGCGTCATATGGATCTGATCCTTTATTATATCGCAATTCAATATTAGGTTCTCCATTTCCCACGGCTACTCTTATTTTGACTGTTTCATTCTGCTCAAAAAAAGAACAATAAAATATAAGAGAGTGAACAGGTCAGACCGTAATGCATTGCAAATATATGTTGAAAATGGCTTTGCCAAATATGATAAGAACACTAGATATTGGGGCCTGGTTTTTTTGACATATATTGGTGTAGAGATTACATTATTTTTTATTAAGAACTAATTCAAATTTGACCTGTGCAGCCATGACCGCTTCACTCTTAGCGACTTCTCTCGAAACAACATTTTGAAAAAGTTGCATTGCACGAGCATTTGCTCTGCGTTCCAGAACAGTAGTGAAAATATAAATGTTTCCATCACTAAAATTGACACTTTTTGATTCAACTCCTCAATTTAAATGGAATGACAAAAGTTGCATTGTCAATGACTGAAATAATACTCCTGATTTCCAAGACTAAAATTCACCTTCTCATATAAATGACACTTTTTAACTGACTACAAAAGTTGCAGTTAATGATGACTGCACTTTAGAGAACAAGTACACTGTTGTAGATAAAATACTGAATTTTTGCTTTACTAACTTTTAAGTAAAATGATTAAAGAAGACTAACCTTGCACCAACAGCAATATCACTATTTTTCAAGAAGGCAACAGACCAAAGACTTTGTGCAGGTGTTTTAATCAATTGCTTATGATGCAGTGAACCATTTTCGCTAACATCCCAAATTTCCAGAAAGCCACTTTCACCGACATTGGCAACCAAATTACGACCAGACATGTTAGCAGATGTTAGACTAAAACATTTTTTCCAAAAAAAACTGAAACTCATACTTTATTCAGAGCCTTAAAAATCGTGTTGCAAAATTAAGTTAAATTAAATACGAAGATGAGTGCTGCATCAAGTGTTTTGAACATTGTTACCATAAATTCCTGGGAGAAATAAAATAAAATTTTAAAAATTTTGGGCGTCGTGTACGAAATTTAAATACTAAAACAGCACCTGTAAATATATTCGTTGGCTGTAGAGAAGTATTTTTGAAGACAAACTCCTGCATTTATATCCCAAACTCGAATCGTTGAATCATTAGCGGCAGAGAGGAACAAATGTTTAGAAAGCACAACTAGAGATCTTACAACATCTTCATGACCTAACAATGAATAAAGAATTTTAAATACACCAGAAAACAAAGTTGCAACAAAATACTTAATTCCACTGCCAAATATGGAAAAAAGCGTTGTTGCATCTTACTCATAAATGTACGGTCAAAAATATGAAGAAACTGAAATGTTTATATAACATATAAAAAAGTTGCGCTAACCTGAGAATGAGTTGATTACGATATCTCCTTCCCAATATTTGATAGTTCGATCCGCTGAACCAGTTAAGTAGAAACCAGGTCGTCCAGGTATGCTAACAACTGCCCATACTGAGAGCTTGTGTCCCTCCAAACACAAGGCCTGAAAAAATAGAAACCTACAGATGAAAATTTCGTAAATTGTGAAATATGATGAACTTCTGATTACATAATACCACATCTATATATTAATACTATGTAGTGAGAAAAGAAAGCTGAATTAAACACTGGAATTATCAGTTAAAACACTGACATTTATGAAAACAGAGGTTGTAGGATGAACTTTTCTCAACATGCAAAGTACATCGGGAACAAAACGAATTAAATTTACCTCAAAACTTAAATCATTAATGATTTCTTTGATTGGCCAAACTATTGCAGTGTTATCCCAGGATCCACTTAATAACTTTCCAACCTCAGGATCAGTACTTAGTGTACACACTAAAATTTGATAAATAACCGAAGTATCCTAAGGTTGGCAGAATTTTAGTCTCCCATACATCATATTTCTTTCTAACCTCTGTTTTGAGTTGTTCTAGCATTAAGCAAACAGAATAATAAAAAATTATCCTTATTCTTCAAAAAATTATCCAAACTCACTATTACTGAATACAAAAACGAACCATTCATTCGGTGTTCATGCAGTACACGCAGTGGTTTGATTTCGCCAGTTGTATATGTAGCAATTGAACCATCTTTACGGCCCGCAAAAATAACTAATCCATTCTTTGGACAAGAATATGTCGTAACCGAATTAATGACTAATTTTTCAACACTTGGCAGCGAGATGTCTTCCACGTATTCCCCATTACTGCAAACAAT
The DNA here is from genome assembly GCA_900618365.1 of Thelazia callipaeda. Classification (NCBI taxonomy): domain Eukaryota; kingdom Metazoa; phylum Nematoda; class Chromadorea; order Rhabditida; family Thelaziidae; genus Thelazia; species Thelazia callipaeda. Next base: position 8,729 of record UYYF01005060.1, read on the forward strand.
TAGTAGGCTAAATCTTCTATTAAAACACTTGAGAATAAAAAAAAGAAAGAGATTTATAGCAATTAAAAACACATTTATACAAAAACTCATCATGTATTGCCAAGAAAATCAAAAAAATGCTATAAAAATTTTTAAGAATCAGAAAACATAATTAAAAGATGAAAGGCAATACGCAGAGTCAGTGAAAAATATTCCTATAAACAAAAATGCATAAGCAGGAAAAAGTTTCCACTCTCCTGATTTCTAAAATAGATATGAATGCCATTTGGGAGGAATGCTACACGATAGACTTGAACGATATCATTTTTATAATAAAGTAAAATGATAATAATTAAACATGAATGGATAAAATTAGCTGTCTTGTAATAAAAACTAGGGTCCGTAAAACTAATGCTATTGTTCAAAACACTCTTATCAATTAAGACCATCATTACTACTACCATCATTAATGCTACTATCATTATAATTACACATAACATAAAAGTAACGAAAATATATAAAACTAGTGTCCCTATAGTAACTACCGTCATTTCCAACATTAAGATGATGTTTAATATTTTTCTTCTGCAACAAATAGAATTATTAAAAGTAACCACTAGAATTTAATAAATGTAATTCTTACAGTAGTTAGTACTGCTAGATTCATATATAATAGCAGTAAGTAATCAAACCCAGTGTATATTCGGATGGATGATATTATAAACCATTCAATATCATTGTTATTAATATTATTAAAGCTGCAAATAAAATTATAATATCAGTAAAACAGCATTACTTTGCAATCAATAGAATCATCACCACTATAATTATAATTGTAACAAGAGTAATCATTGGCAAGCATAGCAATGCCATTATTATTATAACTACCATTAACCAGAAAAATATCAACAATTATTGCTGGCGACAGCTTGATAATTATCATAAACAATTAGGAACTTTATATCTCTCATAAATCACAAATATAATTAACACAGGCATCAAAACATCACTGCATTCATAACATCACTTTAATTCTCTCAATATTGCCATCATTACTTTCTTAGTGCACTTCTAGATCATTTTTATCTAACTATTCTTTTTCAGTTTATTGTTACTGTTATTCCTGTCTATACTTCGTTTTCTCTACTGCTGATAGCAATATTACAAGAAAGATAATTAACCATACCAATAAGTACGATAAAGGTAATAATTCTTACTAAAACAAACCATTTATAACTGTACACATTGTTTTGTAAAACAGCTGATGATTATCACGAAATTGATAATACTCAGTAATCGCAATTGTATATATATATATATATATA
>UYYF01005061.1:0-15391 GCA_900618365.1 Thelazia callipaeda
ATTTTCTGTGTTATTTATAATGTCTAGACAGTAATTTTCTTCAGGTAAATAAATATCTTTTTTCTTATTGCGATAAGAGGTCAGCATATTAGGATGATGGATATCGCCAACATGGCAGTTTACGTGTCTTCAATTGGTCCCCACCATATTGGGTTGAATTTAATGAATGGAATTGTCCAACGATTTATATTTTTAAGTATGTCCGTTGTTATAAGCAAATGTTTGACACAAGTTTTGTTTAACTGTTCAATTTATTCTAATGAAATACTTTTATAGAAAAAAGAAACAAAAGAAAGGATTGACGTCAAGTCTCCATCACAAACTACACGGATAATGTCAGGCCTGAATGTCCGGGCCAAATTATTTTTAAATTTAGTAAGTTATTATCATTTTTACTTGCTGCATTGAATAATAATTGTAGAGAGAAGTTGTTAATAACATTTTGTACATTTCAGTCAGATTTTGATACAAAAAGTATGTCTTGAAACATTAAGATGATGATTATTCCCGGAAAATTCCTTCACCAGTTCGAAGCCACTTAGAGCAAAAATACACGCCATTGCTAACGACACAGACACAACCTCAATCAATATTTCCGATTCAACCCTGAAACTTTTAATGTTACGCTTTTGATCTAGAATGTTTTATATTATATATATATATATCAGTTTTTGTGTGCTTATTGATGTCATATTAATAGTCTAATGTGCTAACATTGTATAATGCTTACATCGATTAAAAATAAAAACTATTGTACAGAACAAGGGATTTACGACGTGCTATAATTTCTTATCAAAGAATGTGGATTTATTTATTCAGACACATTTGTGTTAGCCAAAATTATTGCTGAAAAAGAAAAATTACTTCAGAATATACAGATATTATGGTATTGTTGCGATATTTTTAAGGAAATGCAAATTAATACTGTTAAGGATGGATTTTAAATGCTGCACCCAACAATACGTGCAATTAATTCTCACAAAAATCGTTCATCGTTCTTTCCTAGGTTAAATATATTAGCATATCATGGGACATGAGACTTGATCTCAAAGTAGCCAATTACAAAACAGCGACTTTTTTCTTTGTGATCTTGATGAAAGGACAAGTCTTCGGATTTGTCAGGAAACTGTGAGAACGAGTAAGGTTCTTAGAGATGAAAGCTTATTTTACAAGAGTTCTAGATAATATTTTTCATTACATGAGGCAAATCTTGATAGGAGTTAGACTAAGACTATGTAGAAGTCGAAAGTATAAATGAATTAATGAATGTTATTGTGACATAATAGGATTTTCTGGATTGAATATAAAGTTAAGGGAAGGGACGAATTCAAAATGCTATTGCTATTTGTAGTTTATCGGAACTAAAGCTCACTTTTAAGGAACAAAATATCTACATCTCTAAACTACATCTACATCTCCATACTATTTCGTCAATAAACTGCTCAACTTGATCTCAAATCCCTCCACATTACTAGTATTGGTTTGTTTCGAACATTCTGGAAGCTACTTCAGAAACTAAACTAAGTACATATGTGTGTATGTATAGTTAAACTGATTTCCTTGGATACTGGGTTCGGTAGTAAGAATACAATGTACTGAAGGCCATTTTATGCATTATTTTAACTTCAGTACGCTAGTTTTGTTGCAAATAACTTTACTTTACGTTAAATGATGATAATTTGATTGATCTTTACCAGTTGGTGATGGTGGCAGAGAAATGACTGCATACTTTTGTAGTGCTAAAATTAAACAATTACAGGGCACCATTCAAAATAGCAAAAAAAATACACTCTTCGTACATACTTCAAATCAGTTGTGAATATAGTTATAATTTAAAATAATCTCTATAATACCGAGATTAGTAATTACTCACACAAATGCTACTTCATTAAACAATCCTTCTTTATTTACTTATACTCTGTAAAATGCAATTGGATAAATGGTTTGCAGTATCTCACTTGATGGAGGGATACAGAGTTTACTCGGAATATCTGAAGTAGACAAATTCTTGTGCCAATATTTTTCAGTTTGATTGATCGTTGTGGTATTCTCCTCGACGCTTACATCTTGCATTGAATCAATCACAAATATAGAAGACATGCTGAAAATTGACGTGCAGAGATACGACATACCCACACACACATTGTGGGATTTGAAGAAGAAATATTACCAAAGACTGCAAGAATTATTATTCTTAGCAATTGCTTGGTTACTTCTTTGAGGTAACTGTTCTGTACTTACTGACAGTTCTGCAAGCGTCTTTTCTTCATGGTTGTCTGTTTGAATGCTAAATATACCAGATATTTAATGGTAGATATATCAGGTATTTTATGGTAGATTATCATATATTTATGGTACATCATATATATTATGGTAATTTGTTTTAGATCGTTGTTTTTACTCAGTGTAAATTAATGTTCAAGGATAAGTGCATAATAATAAAGTAAGTACTATTAACACCGTGCTAGTGTTGCTGATCCAACCAATGCATTAATAGATTGATTAGCTGATTGTTTTATATTTATTTCATTATCCGACCAGAATTGATCTTTTTCAAGATCAGGAGCATTATTTGATGGATTATCAACGATATACAATGATGTCTGAAAAGCAAACAAATTAGCAATTGCATTAAATAAAGATATAAATGAAAAAGAGATAAATGAGTAAACGAACTGCCAAATTTTTACGCAGAAGAAAATCGCACTCGAAATCATCATCGTCTTCTCCAAACGGGTTGAGAAGTCCTTCTGCGACTTTCATCCATCCAACAAATATAATGAATTCCATCATTGTGACATAAGGTAGAATCAAATCAATCTATAATTTACCTTAAAAGACTTTCCATCCATTTTTTGTTTTGATTTCTGAATTGTGTGGAATGAGTGATTCAGATTTTCACATTTGTAATTTAATGCTGTATCATGCATTCCATTCAAAAATGATCTAACATACGTTATTTTTATTTGTTGCATCTTCATGTTCTGTAATTATGAATTGTCGAGAAATCAGACAAATAGCAAAATACGTGTAAACAGCTAGAAATACCAACTGCAAGTTTTATTACAATGTTTATATTTAAACTGATAGAGGAATAATTTTGAAAAATTGCGCAAGATTCTTCTATTCTACTTAAATTTCTAACAAAGATAACAGACTGTATTCGATAGGGAAATAGACTGTAAAAGGATTTGAAGCGACGAGCAGCGCGAAACTCACAAAATTTGAAATCAATCACACAACGTGGCATAATATGAATAAAATGAAAAGCCGTAGTAGATTAATCTCATTAAAGTTGGTTTGCTTATGCTTATATTTTCACCTGTGGATAAGCCAGTGGTATTGGAACCCAATCATAGTTGCACAGCACTTGAATGCTTTTACGAAAATTTTTTATTTCCTACAAAATTCGCAAATGAAATTATATCTGAGATAAGAATTATATTAATTATGTACTTAATTCTTTTCGATAAGGTTTTATGCAAATTATCAGAACTATTGCACACATTTTTCAAATTTCGATTGTCTACAAACTTCCACTGATTAATTTTTGGCGTTCTTTTAACTTTTACAGACATTTTTGTATCACTCGTTTGCTACGGAAAATAGAGCACAAAATACTGACAATTATTTATCCTATGAATAATTTACTTGATTGTCATAAAACGAACATCACAAAGTTTGTTAGTGAATGAGTCGCTGGGGATTTTGCCATTTTTACGTGCTCGAATAATCAGCGCATAAATCCAATTAATTGGCACCCAATATTTATCAAATTTCATTTGGACGGATTCAAGCATTTCTCGTTCATTTTCACGCATAAATCCTACAAACTTTCAAAAAAAGTGAAATTACAAATTAATTTTTATTAAATTAACATTGATCGGTCTGGAAATGAATTGGATTTCTGGTTTTTTATTTGGTTCAAGGGTGATCTGAACCTGCTTCAATAATACTCTCATATGAAGGAAAGCGTTTTCGAATACGAACGCTTATGTCTCTGTAAACGAGTAGCTGTGTAAGACATAAATATCGTCCCATTGTTCTACGCCATAATCGAGAATCATCATCATCACCGTACACGTACGCACTGATATACATCGACGTGCTACAATTAAAAAATTACTGTAATCAAAACAAATGCATAAGTTGTTATATGCAGATTAATGTGTCAGTTCACTGATAAACAAGCGAACACAATAGTACTAAGTTACCAAGTGAATGGTACTTACTAACTTTGCCAAGTACGTATATGATTTTAATTGTATTTAATTAATTACTTGTTCAGAAAAAGTATGCTTCTTTATATTCTAACACCTCACTGTGATCAGTTTTTTCATATACCATAATTTACTTAAGCAAGTGATATTGTACAAAATTAATGTATTGAATTAAAATACTCGTTTTTCAAATATTTGAAAGTAAAGAGTATATCAATCTATTAGAAACAATTTAATACAAATTATTATCCGTATATTCTTTGATTTTACTAAAAGCTGCAATATTTTTCTCGTAATTATTTGAAAAGTATTTGATTTAGTCAATAAAAATAGTGATAAATTTTGCTACTAATAACATTGAAATATTATCTACCTTTCTACGAAGCCCATATTTTCAAAAAGTATGGACCAACGTTGTATGACAATTTGAACGAAAAAGCCAAGCATAAACGTTAAAGGAATATAATTAAGATGACTGTTAAAATAATTAACAAGTCTTTCAAATGCTCTGAAATATTTCATTTAATAATATTAAAACAGTCTGCGGCAGTGATTCAAAAATTTTTGTAAGCTAAATTTGAATTTATGAAAAATAACTCAAATCAAAAGCATTTGTAATTGCATGTAATGTAAACCATATGAACAGCATAAGTTATATATATTAATATATATGGCAATCTGTATATTTTTATAGCGGATAAAAGATAAAATTGACTAATGAAAAAACTTTTGTAATAAAAGTTTACTCAAATAATAACTGAAAGCAAAATTTCAGGAAGAGATAAAATGTTGAATGTATCTATCAAAATGTTTAATGTTCAAGGATTGATTTAATGCTTTAAGAGATATTAACGAAGTTTAAAAAATATTTCACAGACAAACATTTTATGATTCTGTGCCAGAAAGTATGGTGATCGGTAGATGAATGCTATGATTAGAAAGATGAAAGTCCAAATTGTAAGCTCTTTCAAGCATAATTTCCAGATGCTACCTTTCCATCGAAATACCAAACGAAAAAAGTTCAAGTGCGATGCAGATGCAATATCCAAATTATATGAAATCGTCATTTTGATCTTATTTTATTCTACAATTTGGAGCACATTAACAATTCTTACACAAGCAACATAAGGCATAAGGCAATTGTCTGCTAGGATATAGATTAAGATTATGATTACAATTATACAATTATATTTGAACCTCGAAATCCTATCACCATGCTTATGAGATTTTAAACTTAATATTTTCAAGTAAACGAATAATCATTGCTTGAGTTTTTGCAGTTTTAGCAAGTTATAAGTATTTTTATATCCCTGATATCAAAATATAATATTCGTTATTATATAACTTACATGATTATTTGACTCATATATAATTAGTGCAGCCAAATATTAAAAGTAAGTTAGTAAAGTGAATATAATATAGCAAAGGGTTTGCAAGACTGAGTTATACTTGTCGAAATTTTATCAAAAAACTTCTTTTGATTCTTTACTTTTTTGATTAATGCGGAAAAAAGTATACTACCTTGCACACTATGTGAATCAAACTAAGATTAAAAATAACTAATTTATGCACATTTTGTAGAACAAATTTTGTTGTTGTACAATCTGTGCATTTCATTTATTCAGCTTGTGATAGTTTGGTGTTTGTATTTGTAATAACAAAATTGAAGTACTACTACAACGCATATTCTGCTGATTTTCTGACAATTTTTACACTTTCTGTATTAGCCAAGCAAAATGAGAATGAATACTACACACAAGTACTTTCCCTGAAGCAAGAAGGAAGTCACTTTAGTGCAATAATACTTACGTGGGTGAATACGTAATCTGCAGAATAAGAAAATCCCGAAGGAACTGCTACTTTAACATACATTATTTCATGATGCCTAAAATAAAGCAAAAATAGTCTGTTCAATTCATTGCACTGCTTGACGGTAAAAATTATAGTAGCGTAGAATTTCCTTCAGTGCACTTGTTTCATACTTGTTGAACGTCTTCTTGAACTTATGTATACTTATACTTTTCAGTTACAGATGGCACTAACGATTATTACAAATATTGAGCGTGATTAATGATATCTTAGCTAATAAAATTAGTAGACGAGAAGCATATCCCAATCCAAATTTTCACTGCAGATAAGACTATATGGAATACAAGTGCATAGTTATATGAACAGTTTTCTGACATTATTGTTAATGCAATTGCTTTCAGTTAGTAAACATAAAAAATGAATTTCTGTAAAATTCTTTCAAACATTCCTAAATTTTATGTTTTTTAATTTTGAGAGTTTAAGGAGAAAAGCAGTTTCATTCACAAAGTCTCTTCAATCTGTAATTTGAATGCAAAGTGCTTCTACAGTTTGACCAAATCTTACGTTATACTTTGAGAAACTACAGAAATATCAAGCAAAAATAACTGCATAATTTGACAAATGCAAGAAAATTGTCCTTTCTTTTGAATAATTTCAGACACATAAAACTTCTGCATAGTATATGCATTTTGTAGGCAAAAAGCGTTAAACTGTAAGAGAAGGATTTTTCTCTCAAAGTTTATAATGCATGCACAAAATTATTTTCTCATTTTTTTTCGAATAAATACATTAAAAATTTCCTTCTGCTATCCCTAAGATCAGTACAGTATACAGTATTTGCTGTATTTTGCTTGAAGTGACAAACTATACTTCTCAGATTTGTTTTCATTTTTCAGTAAATATGAGAAAACCCTTTGAGATGAAGGCTTCATTTTTTCACAGAAATTAAAAAATACTGAAAATAAATTTAATAAATAAATAGTATAATCTGACTGCAATGTTATTTTAACTCATTTTGATATCAGTACTTATTACTATCAGTGATAATTTCTTCAGCAAAACACTGCTTATTTTCAGCACTTTTATTGTTATCGCTTTTGTGTTTTTAAAATTATTATTTCTCGTTAGTATTATTACTAAAGGTGATAAAGCTCGTGTCAATAGTGCTACAGATTTTTGCAATTACGTCAAGTTGTGTATTTTAACTAATAAAAAAATATTTAAAAACGATAGGCAAATTTTTGAAATACATAACAATAAAGTCTTAAGAATTTGTTTAGTTTTACAACCTGAAAATTTTTTCAAACAAAAATGAGCTAAAAAATTATTAAATTTTTATAAAAATATTGAAATAAATAATATTAAATGACCGCTAATATTTTTAGATGACTGTAAATTACAGTCTGCAACTTTCAAATTCAAAGCCGTGGGCACTTTTTAGAATCCTTCTGAAATGGCATGGAAGCATATGGAAACTTGTCTTGATTGAATTCTTCATATTTTTGCTATCATTTTTATTAATAAACATTCTTCTCAACAATGTTCTCTCCAAAAGCATGCAGAAGTGTGTTTTTCTAAGCATTTTACTATATTGTAATTTTATTTTTTTACAGTATAAAAAATCCAGTTTTTTTCTTACTGAAGGTCATACTTGGGTGTGAAAAAGATTCCAGCGATATTAACTGAAATGGAAGTTTAGGAAAATTTTAAAACAATAAAGATACAGTTTGAGGGGAGATATTAATGAATGCAAAGAAAATAAAAATTTCTGATAATTAATTATTCAAAAATTAGCCAGCGAAAACAGTTGAATAACCAAATTAAAAAAAATGAAGTTATCACCTGTAGCAATAAAAGTATTTATCAATTTTTAACTAATTTCATTAATGGAAATTTTGTTCATACCGAGGCTTGTAAAATGGCTGCTACATCACAGGATATAAAATTAAGTCAAAAATAATATTATATTAAATAATAATCCTTTTTAATTTGGTTGATAATATTTTCATCTTAAAATGATTTGAGAACAGCTATTGAAATAACTCAATGGTTCAAATCCCAAGAAACCTTAAAAATGATACCTATTGAATTTATGCTGGGATTTTTCGTCCAAGCAATTATTACACGCTGGCAAAAAATGATTCAAAATATTGGTTTCATTGATAGGTTCGTTTCATTGTATTTATTTTAGTTTGCTTTATAAAATTTTTGAAAAATTACATGAAATAGTTTTCAACTGAATCTGAAACCTGTAAAACTTGTTGCTTCGGTTTTAAATTTCCTCTAAATAAATCAACACCAAACGTAATAAATTAATTTCATCGTTGTAATTAAAATTAGAAAAAGAGTTATTGCATTCCAATTTATTTTTATATTAACTTGCAATCCCTTTTAACCAAAGAAAAAAACAATGCAAAAAATTTTTTTAATAATAAAAAATTTGTTAACAATAAAATAATCTACTCCATTTCAGCTTATCTTTAACAGTAAGTAATTATGTTCGTGGTAACACGGATTATAGCCGCATGCTACGACGTAATATTGTACGTTATATTTGTTTAGCTCAAGTACTTGCATCCCGAAATATTAGTACAGCTGTTCGAAAACGTTTCCCCACCATCGAATCTATTGCTGAAGCTGGTAAGAATATTATTTTGAGGTGCATACAATCATTTCTATATAATAACCTAACTTGCTACCATAATTTAACGTGTTTCAAATTGCACATACAATGTTGTATCAAGCATCTATTTTTTCATTTCTGGCTTTATGTTGCCACACGAGAAACAAAAATTTGATCAAGTAAATAGTGATTTGGGGTCAAAACTTTGGATACCCGTTCAGTGGGCACTTTCAATAGTTTATCGAGCTCGTCAAGAACAACTCATTGAAAGTGACTACTTTTGTGACCGTATCTGTGAGGTATATTTGCCTTTTTTTACCTATAAAATTTGCATGATTAGCATTACATTTTACAAAATTGTACTATTAGCTAAAATTAAAACATATTAAATCTATTTCAGGAGATTAGAAATTTTCGAAATAGCTTGGGAACTTTATGCAAATTTGATTGGGTACCATTGCCGCTAGCATATCCACAATTAGTGTATCTTGCTGTGCATGTTCACTTCTTGATTACTGTTATTTCAAGACAAGTAATCATAGAAGATGATAAAGCACATATAATCAATATTACTACAAAAGTTAGTTTAGAAGATTGTTAAATTTTAACTGCCAAAATTAAGTATTAGTACTAATAATCAACTTAATGCTAATGATGCATTCACAATCACAATTAGTTTAGAGTAGTAGTTTGTAGTGATTCTTTTCAAATGATTTCAAGTTGCATCGTTGGATTCCATTAGTGCCAGCCGTACAGTTTTTCTTCTACATGGCATGGACAAAAGTAGCAATGGTACTTATTAATCCGTTTGGTGAAGATGACGACGATTTTGAGACAAATGCGCTCATCGACCGCAACTTCAAAGTATAGTTTAATTGAAGCAATTAATTTATGCTTGGAATCAAAATAATTGCAATCAAATATTTCTGCAATACTAAGTTATGGTTCAATTACTACAAATATAATTGTTTTGTACTCAACTATTCATTTTTAGTTATAAATACTGTAAATAACATAAAGCTTTTTACCCATTAGTTTCATATTTAATTATTATACTAAAATTTTAAATTCAGTATTATTAGACAAATTTAGCATGGATTTCAGTGATTTTTTTAAACACAGTGTAATGAACTTTCTGATGTATTTAGTAACATTGATGTTCTTATCTTTTGTCACTAAAATCTCTCTAAAGTAAGAAAATTGAAGTTTGGTATGAGAATAGCAGATGTGACAACTAATGATACACCATGGCAATTGAAAGACTCATTCTGGAATCATGACGTTGAATCTCTGTGCAACGAGGAATCATCAAAAGCCAATCAAGACGGTTCAATGGGTTCAACAGTAAGATTTCGGTAAGAATTAGTTCTGATCTCGAAAAAATAAACTACGATTTCGTTGTATTCATATCAATTTTATACGATGTAACGCGATTATCTTCGTTCTAACTATAAAAACATGCAAACAGAAGAAAAATTATACCGATTTTTATGATCTATTATTATGGGATAAATAGCAAAATTCAAATTCTGCATTTTCTTACAAGTTCCAAATACTAAGCCATTGCAGTAGGGAAGAACAAAGGCAAGAGTGGCAGTTGAACAAAACCAAAGAAATACATATCAGTACTTCGGATGACGATATATCATACTATCTAAACGAATGCTACATTGAAGACACAGAAGGTTTTGACCAAAGAAAATTGTAATTTTCAATGTTAACTACAAAATACATTTATTTGATCAACAGAATCAAATACAATATGTCTATTTAAAGTTAGACTTCTTATATTAGTAATTTGATTTGAAAATTTCAAAACTTTTGTCTCTAAACGTTTCACAATTTTCTCATTACACACATTTTTATCATTTATTAAAACTGCTCAACAAAAAAACAAGAGCGTTTTTAATTTTTATCTTCTTTTACAGACGTTATAAACAGTAGAAGCCCAAATCAACAAGATCTGATTTCCAATAAGATCGAAAATCTTTCAAATAGGACGAAATTTCCAAAAATATGTAAGGATGCTTCAGATCAACTATCAGTCAATGAAAACAAGAGTAAATGTTATGAACGAATTGAGAGAATGTGAACGACTTTTCTGATTCAGAAAATGTTAATCACTGAATATACAGATGCTGAAATGATTAAATACTAAACAATGTAACTAAAACAAAATAATGCATCACTAATTTTCAAGTTTTTACTTAGTATATCTAACTGACTAGGTCCACTATAATTCCTCAAAATATTAAAAAAATTATACAAATAACTCGTGGTTTTTAATAAATCAAAATAATAATAATAATGACCAAAACTAACTGAGTAATAACTGGCACACTTAAAATGGCCTTATTGATTAAGCAGCACTATTCTCGACTTTTGTTAAATATTCCTCTGCTGTTCGTATCAATTTTCCCATTTCTTCGTACTGTGAAAGGTTAACCGCTTCTTCAACTGGCAACCATTTAACATTTTGATGCTCATCTGACAACTTTACTTCGTTACCATTTTTTAATCTTGCCAACCAATACTTTACCGTTTTCTAAAACACTTGTACAAAAATAAACAAATACAAAAAAGAAAACTAATGCTCAGTGAAGCAGTTTGTTCCAAAATATCTTATTATATTTCCTTTAATTTGACTAATCTGTCAGTAATCACTAAGACTAAATTAAAATTAACAAGAATAGTCATTACTTGCTTGTTAACTTCGGTTCCGTATCGATCGCTTTTTTTGACTACATATTTTAGAGTATGTACGAAATTCTTATGCACATCTAAATGATCAGCGGTTATTCCAGCTTCTTCATACGTTTCCCGTACCGCTGCGGACCACTCATCTTCACCACAATCGACATGACCTCAAGCAGATACTAAAAGTTGTTAATATGTATGGCAAAATAAGCTTTACAAATGTGCAACGAAAAATAAATTTCAGATGACGTAAAGGACGAGAACTTGACCAATTACAGAAACTAAAAATAGAAAATAGGAAAAGATGTGAAAATTTGAAAGTTAGCAAGAGAAGATATTAAATTCCAAAGACTAGAAAACATGGTAATACCCAACCTTTCGGTGGAGTCCAATGATGAGGTGGATAAGATGCTTGGAGTAATAAATACTCGTTTCTTCCCGCCTTTTGGCGATAAATTAATATACCTGCTGCCCGTACAATATCCGCCATTTTCATGAGAATGAGAAATATAAAACCTGAACTTAAAATAAGGTATTAGCACTAATAATGTAGTATCAGCACTGAAATTTAACAATACATCTCAACTAACCCATGTAGATTCCATCATAACTTTGAGAAGTTAGGAATTTTTTTCGGATGAATAATTTGTTTCGGCCAACCGTAAAGTATCACATAGCGCTAAAATATCAAACATCTCTATTGCATAAAATGTGTTTGCATTCAATCATGTTTGCCATATCCTGCTGCGAATAGATTCACAAGCGTAAGAAAGCGCTCTTTTGGTGTTGAAAGTTTTATGGGACGTGAGAAGGAATTAATTATTCTAAACAAATGCTAAGATTCTTTTAAATCTAAGAAATAGTATACAAGGGCTGCTAGAATATTAGTGATTCAAGTTTGGAATCGAGATGGAAATGAAATCTGACATGAAACTTGAAGTTTTTAGGCGTTATGTAATTGGTACCTTGCAGGATTATAATTAGCATATTAACTGAAAGGAATTTCAAAGCAATGTTTTTTCTTACTCCAAGAATCACCAGAAACCTTTCTTTCGTGTCTTGCTGAAAGTTGATTCGGAACCAGTTATTAGTTTTATTTGCTACATAAAATGCAGTATGCTACACGTGGTAACGAGTTATACGCTTGTACAATAATTTTTAGTCTAACAGCCTATTCGTTTGCTCGTCTTTACTTTTATCTCCTAGACAAAATTTACGTGTATATATATATTAATCACAAATGATTGATATTTAAATATATATACATCTATGATTCCAGGCTCGGCTCCTGCCGAGTTTACGAGCTGTAGAGCTGCCAGCTAGTCAAAAAAGCAGAAAGTGGAAGAGAAACGGAAAAAACCGAGCTTGGAATCATGAATGAAAACGAATCGAAGACAGTGAGGTTGTTTAAAGAAGCTTCGTGAAGGATATAAGAGAGCACTCAACTAGTGCATCAGAACCAGCAGAATTGCGGGTTGGTCGGTAGGCAAGAGTGCCGGAACGTCCAATGCGAGAATCAAGAAGACAGAAAAGAAGATTAACCTCTAACCTATGATTATATATACATATTTATACAGCACTTATGATTAATAATTTTAAATGATTATGCAACTAATAGATAAATCATTACGAGATGATAAGTCAAATGAGAGCTATTGAGAACTATTACATTTACTTCCAAATGACCAAATGCTGTGCTTTTGTACAGTTATTTTCTCTAATTATTTATAATTTATCTTCTATGTATGATACCAACACAACAATAATTTCTTTAAATAATGGTCTATTTTTTTCTGGACCAATGCATTCTTTCATTAAATCTGCTATTGCTTTTGGCATTAAGTCTGGTGGTTCTAATCGGTAACCTCCTTGTACCACTTGCTCGTACACCTGCAGAGATTTTTGCATAGCACCATATGCTATTAAAGATTCGATCTTCATATAAATATCAAAACTAGAGATTCGCTTTTTTTAAAGCGCTTACTTTATTGTATTACATTACAGTTCCCAAGTACCAAATTTTAAAGATGTTTTTTTAATGCTGCAATGTAAATAACAGTATCTTTGTGCTAAAAATTATTAATTTGAGTTTTTCAAAAGTGCCTATAGGTTTATTAATTCTGTTTGTATTAGTTTCGTTTGCATAACTCATGCAAATGAAAAACATCATTGAAATTTGTGCTGGCTTTCAAGTTAAATAATGAATGCCTATTAAAAAGCACCAAAAATTTCATATATCACCTCATCTGCTCCCCATTCCTTATATGGAATGCAGTATGGTACTGTGTAGCACTCATACATTGTTATGCCATACGCATAAACGTCTGTTGCTTTATTTACAATTGCTTTATCAAATGCTTCAGGTGCTAACCACCGTAAATTCAATGGTTTATTAGGGTCAATTTTGTAAATTTCTGTATGTCTTGTCATGCCAAAATCAGCTACCTGCAATTCAACTTTAGTTCCTGAAATCAATATGGTACACAATATGGTGTTATAACATACATACCTTAACAATTTCACCAATTAATAAATTGCGACAAGCAATATCTCGATGTAAGCAATTTTGACGATGTAAATATTCAAGTCCAGTAGCAGCTTCTTTCAAGATTTTTGCTCGAGCTTTTACCGATAATTTCTTGCCTTTGTGCTTAAGGTACTCATCTACAGCTCCACCAAATACAAACTCCATTACTAGATAATACGGCTGCAAAATTTAAATATCAAATTCTGTCTCATTTATCATAAATCAAACGAACGCAAGATAAAAGTTTGAATTATTTAAATTACTCACTTTGATTAAATAAGCAAATATTGAAAATTTACTGCTTATTGTAACAATCAATCTTTAATTAGCTTTAATTACAAAATTAATTAGCCTCATTGCTTTGTTTTATGGCTGGCTATTCATTTGCAAGGTCGTTATAATTTGTGAGACAAAAATTGGGAAGCGAATAGTTTCCAGACATTTTTTGGATCATTTGAAAAAGCCAATGCTACTGCTTATCATATCAATAGATTATAGCAAAATATTTTAATTATATAAGGCAAAAATTCATCTGTTTAAATAGTTTTAAATGTAAATAAATTTATTTACTTGTGAACATAAAAAATAAAACAGAAAACACAGCCAAAATATTTTGTGTAAAAAAAAAGTCCCAAATTTTGTTATAAAAATGATGACATAAACTTCCTCAAAAAAAATTAATTGGTTAATATTGTATGCACCAATTTCTGTAACCAATAAATTATGACCGTATAATCATTGGCTACACCGTAATATTTGGTGACATTTGGATGATCATACATGCGCATAACTCTTGCTTCCCTCCATAAAGCATTACTGGCATCTACGGTTATTTCTGTAAGTTCCTTCACGGCTACCTGCAAAAAAAATTGACGGATACTTCTGCTACCATATACAATCATCAGTTTACAATATTAAGTAGAGCAAACTTTGCTGTACATTTTGAAGATACTGAGAAACTAATTTAACTGTAATCGGTTTTCTAGTTCCTATAGTGAGAGTTCCTTTGTATACAGTTCCAAATGACCCTCTCCCAAGTTCTTTGCCTAAATGAATCATTTTATGTTGCAGTTCCCAACTTTGTCGACGAATAGGCATTTCTAATGTTACAATAGAGTTATCAACCCCCAAAGGTCGTTTAGTGACCTGAAATATTAAAAAACAAACAAACAATTATTTGCATGTTTAGTTACAAATGAAATAAAATGTCTACTAATGATTTATTTCTCACAAAAATCCCAGACTTCAGATGCAAACTGAAAACCAGAATCTCATCAAGTGAGAAGTATTGCTTACCTGGTATGAATCAATCAAATCTTTTGCTTGACAAAAGTGTTCACCCCGAAAATCATAGCCCCCTCGTTCTCCGGGAATTATTTCAGCGTTTATTACTTTTCCACCCCATCTAATGCTGAGCGTAATTTTATAGCCATTTTCATACTCTACAGCTCGCATTAAAAAATCTCCACTGTTCTATAATTAAGAGATATCTCTTAATTGCTTATTAATTTTTTT
>UYYF01005065.1:1632-16101 GCA_900618365.1 Thelazia callipaeda
ATTCATTGATAATGATCACAAGGAATTTGAAGTAAAAGAATGATGAGAAATAGTTAAGAAGACGGACATTAAATAGGAACTTTGCTACTAATATTCGTAAAAATTTCTATATTTCAACCAAAACTATAAGAAATGACTTTAAAAGCGTCGTTTGTTCGCTAACAAGCCAATATAGGCGGCAAAAGCGCCTGAAACTCAGTAAACTTCCGATAAGACTTCAGCTGACTAATCGCTTTCATTTTCATTGTCGTGAATTATTCGTATTCTTTAACCGTTATCACTACTAATTTTTGTTACTTATGTATTCAAAGGAGAAGAATCTAGTAGAAATGAATTTCGCAGAAACACTTTTTAAACTTTACAACTGAAAAGTCAAAAACGTTTGAGCAATCCAAAAGAACTGAAAAAAATCACTTCCATATAAAAGCTAATCTATTAATTCATAAAAATTTTGAAAGTTTACTGTTCAGTTTGAATTTGCATCTGTTAATGTCGGAATTTCTGATTCAGCTGCAATGAATTTAAAAAAGCTCACCCAATCGAAATTCATGCAGCTACAAGCATTAAAAACCATCTTGAATGTTTTGGAAAAATAAATTATTACTTCAGAAGAAAATGTAAAGTCTTTAACTTTTATATACTCTAACCTCTTCTAACTCTATTTCTAATACACTCAAGTATTTCTGCAGAACTCACATTTATATGCAACTATACTACCATCGATAACATTTTCTGCACATCTGAAAACCGATTCTTTACACCTAAAAAGTTGCTGCGAACTTTTGATCACTTCATGCACCTGTGCTTTGCTGCTTTGAACACTTTTCAACTACGAATTTGATTTCTCAACCATCTACTTACATTTTTGCAATTTATATTCATAAAAAGTTAGTCTTTACGACATTTAGGTTTTTTACGCACAAACCAGAATTATTTCATCACATCCATGTACTTCAGAATGATTTTGAGCATCACTTTATCACAGCTACCGGCATTTGAGAACCACCGAAGACCTCGATGGTAGCGATTAATATTAAACTGTCCGTCCCTCACTTGAACACTACCACCCCAAAGCTTTATCATTTTTCAGTTTTAAATGTATTCTTGATAAAAAACATGGATAATATTACATATCTAGCAAATTCTCAAAAATCCAACAGCATTATCAGTCTTAGGCTATTCGAATATCAACACAAATATTAAGCTAAAAATACTAGCAAACACGTATCGGTTACTTCGTACAGCCTTTAGTTTATCCATACTTGCCACGTTTTACCTCTTCTGCCTACTGCCCAATTAAGTAATCTCACCGTTTCAATTTCAATTTGCGATTAGGCTAGCCAATAATGCGCTACTTAAAATGCCTAAAGATTGTTGATAATTCTTCTACATTCTGATAATTATAATAATGATGCTTATGAATATTAAGATAAGTGCTGATTATTACGAGTTACAACAGTTAATCAATAATTCGCTATCAAATAATTATGATAAATATGCATGAGTTAATCATTATTCAGTTCTTACGAATATTTGTGCATTTAACTCAGACGAAACTAAAAAATTGTGATAGTATTTTTTGCGTATATTAGGATGCCAGAAAAATTTTGGTCGCGATTTTCTCAATAAGGCAAGTGCTAGGGTGATTTTTTGCCTTCCTAATCAATAACATATGGGCTGATATTCTTGCTGATAAGCTGAAAAATCGATTAATTTCTGAACAACTTGCATCAAAATTTAAATTACTTAATAAAGTAATTCTGGAAATTTTTCGAAACCAAATAATATGATTTTAAAAAACTTTCTTGCAAGGTTTTTACTATTTCACAAGAGGAAGCTTACTACAGGAGTAAATCTTGAACCATTATGAACTCATATCATGCAAACTGATGCATAATATCTTGCTAGTTCTAAGTTATTTCTTACAACTTCTAAGCTTCATTTCAATCACTTCTACAAATACTAACAATTCCTTTGGATTGAACGCAATATTTTGAAAAGTAGATTAACGCTTTCCATCACTGAAATACCAGAACAACTCAGATCTAATTCCTAGCAATTTACCTTTCAAAGTTCTTTTTGAAAATGAAATATTTGAGGATATTTCAGCATATTCAACATTCACGCAGAAATGCGAAATCAAGCTTAGAACGAAAAATTGCTAGAAGTATTAGCAATATATATGAGGATTCCGATCGATTTGGAACAGTTTATCTAAAGCAGTGGATGCATTTTCATTTGGTAACATTTCTTCGCATTCCTTCGACCTATTTTGAACGAGAAATCTCAATTGCTAATTACTGCTTCGCACACGTTTTTTTGCTTTTCAGCAGTACTTCATTAGTGCCGTTAATTAATAAAATCAAATTGAATTTATGGCTTTCAATCACAATCACTAAACATAAGATGAAAGTAATGAAATCTGAATTACAGTTCGAAAAAATGTATACTAATAAGACTTTGTTCCTTTAATGAATTAAACGCTACCTTGTTATCTGTATAAATTATTTGTTAGACTCTTCAGCCGTACTAGCAGTAGTACTCAATTCAGCTTTCAAGAGAAAGGAACAAATGTGTTTGTCAGCTAGTATTGTTGGCATTTCAGAGTTAGACTTATATTCTTTTCCCATTTAGAAATTTCAATTCTACCGATATCAAAATGGTTCAATTTGCAGTGCTGCAGAATAGTAAGCTAAAAGCTAAAGCTATCAACACATGATGGGACGTATATTAAATTTCATTAATAAAAATGATTCATAAACTGCAAAAACGAAGCATTCAATTTGTCTGTCTCTTTTAGCTCTATTCTGAAAATGCAACATGTGGATACATAACAAAAGTATACAAAAACGGAAATATATTGACTAGACTCACGCAAAAATAGGGTAATCCTCAACGCAAAGACAGACTTAAAAGATTTTACCGCTTGTAGATTATTGTAGAACATATTTTGAGGACCATAAGTGATCATTTTTTATTATTTTGACTAAACACATGAAGCATTCTGAAAGATGTTTTATTTAGTCGTAATGTAAGTCATCAGTTTAATCTTATTTCTTACTACGTATTCAAATTGACTACTATGGTATTAGCTATTTCTTATCTACTGATTCATCCGAGCAATGTAATTGTGCACCAAATCCACTACATCTTCACTATTATCACGATTTCTTCTTAAAGTCTAAAGTAAATTTTGAACACGAATAGCCAACCTTGGAATTCAAGTACCTTCATTTAAGAACTTTAATCCGTCCATTTAACAAATACAAAATAAAAAAAATACAATACACAAGACTCCGATTGACTTAACACTAGTAAACATAATACCAATTTAACCCGCATACTTTGCATTACCTCAATTATGAATAACTGCCATGTTAAATCATTATTTAATTTCAAAAATAGAACATGCAAATTAAGCAAACACATTAATTCTGCCGCCTTAATTTTTCTTCTGTTATTTTCGAAAACTCTTGTAGCTTTTTAGCACGAAAAATGTTCTTAGTGATAATGTATATGTATTGTGAGATAAATTGTGAAATATTTTGTACAAGATGAAAAAAACCTACAAAAACAAAAAGATTAACTTGATACAATACCAAACTGCACATTTGTATATGTAAATTCTTGATATAAATGTTCGAAATTTCTTGAAATTGATAGGAAACTTAAAATTTTTTTCATAACTGAAAAAACCAAGCAGTAACATTTTTTTCACTATTTGAATCCTGTAACAACACCAATGACAAAAAAATTTCGAAAACACACGACATTTATTTTTTTTGAAAATATTATTTCAAATAGTTTGGTTGCAACGAGCTTGAACAAGGAGTTGCCACACTTGGATTCCTCCAAAAATCTTATCAGATCAAATAATTGAGCATCATGTTCTTTCTTTGTCATCAATAAAAGTGACCTCGCTGAGAATGAGAACTTTTGATGGAAGTGGATGTGCTTGAGGACTCAAAACAGTCAACATTCTTTTCTCCATGTCTACATTCGTAACTAAGATAAAACCCATAATATTGGTTGTTAATACTGATTGATCAACTACCGTGCACATGGAGAGTGATAAAAGATGATGGATTAAGTCCACACACGGTTCGACTGACACCACCTCAAAAAATTTTTCACAAGAAGTTAAAGATTTCCAAGCTGAACATTTGAAAACAAAACGGTTGAATCATGCATATTTTGTGAAGCTTTTACTTTATTCAAAGGTTGAGCAAACGACACAAAGATTTTTTTTAGTTTCTCATTATTTAAATGAATCAAAAATTTTATGAAAATTTAGAGCACAAAAATTTAGTGAAAACTACTATTTTAAAAGAGTTGCGTTCTAAAGTAATAAAGAGCAATATTAATGCACTAAATAAAAGAAACTATGATTAAGTGCAATGATGTACAAAAAAGATTTGGTTTGACCAAAATTTCTTAATTACAAAGGTAGAGTAGAATTAATACTTTTGTTCGATGATCTTCTATTTTCATTCCAAATGGCAAACATTCAATTGGCAGACGTTCACCTCCGATTTTACATATTTGAATTTCATCAAATGATACTTCAAATGTGTGTGGATAAAGTGGCGAAGCGCGCGTACCATAAAAATACTAAAAATTTTATAACATGCATAACAAAAAAATTACATAAAGATGTCTCAAAAAAATTTATGAAAAGCTTGTATAACTTCGTAATACAAATTTCTAAAAAAAATCTATGAAAAGCTTGTATAACTTCGTAATACAAATTTCTAAAATTTCTAAGCAATTAAAACTACATAATGAAAAAGATGCATGACAATTTTAGTACATTAATGCGGCAGAAGCCATGTCATTTAAATATAACTAACTAGAAGACCTTGTGCATAACAGAATTCCGATTAGACATTCTCAACTCTTTTGAACGATTTTCCACACCACCAGATTTAGGTTGATGCAAAATCTGGAAACGAACTCTCAAATCGAAATAGAAAACACAATAATTAGTATTATAGGAAAAATTTATATCGTACTGTAGATAACATGCATATGAAAAAAAATAGTATAACTTTAAATTCGCAAAATTATTTTATCTTGTAATTTGTGCTCGGTAAATTTTATGCACTGGAACTTTCCACACTTCCGCTTTAGTAGAAGAGTGGGTCATCGATTTAGAAATTATAACCTCAATTCTAAATTTATTTATTTTCCTATTGAAAACACTTAATACATCTCACATTACTTCTAAGAGGTGCGCTCTATAACCTACCATATTGTTGAGAGAGAAGGACTAAAATCCGAACCTTAACAAAAGATGGTAAATCTCGCTGCAATTCATTATAAAGTCGTTCATGATCTAACACAATAACAACGTCAACTTCAAATTCTTCAGCTGCATTTACCAAACATGCATATCTAGAACCCAATTAAATTTCAAACAAGTTTTCATATCCAATTCAAATTTAATTACGAAAATATTTCTCAATGTTTGCACTTTTTTTTTCCTTACCTACTTTTGAAAAATCGTTTGATTTGAGAAAACGAGTCATGAACTAAATATTTGCTTTTGAATGAGTCAATATATTATAAATGCAATTGAATGGATAAAGTGCTTACCCTTCTCCTTTAACCCATCCACAAGTATTAATTATTAACCCTCCATAAGTGGCATCCTGGCTAGTTTTTTTTCGTTTCGCAACTGCCTCCGAAAGTTGTTTCACCAACAAATCATAGAGAGGAATATTAGAAGAAGGCGTAAGACTTCCAAACTTAAAAAACGGATGTAGAAGATATCTAATAATCGAATTTCCCACGTTTAAAAAACAATTTTATAGTACAACACATTAAATGGAAATAAAGGATAATCAAGAGAAAAATAATCTATTTGAAAAAAATAGTGGGTAGAAAAACTTGCACAGTTCAAGACAGAACATCTGACAAATGAGATTGTGCATACTTGCTAAAATAAATAATTAAGCTAAAAAATTCTTGATTCAAAAATAATCATGTCATAACTGCAAAGACTTTGAACTCAAAACCGGAATATTTCATGATGATACCGACAATTATTTCTTTGTTCAGAAATGTAAACATACATGGTACACTAATGGTGCTTTTTTATCGAAGCCCTCAACAACATCGGCAGTCTTTTCAATGTACAAAGCTCCTACAGTACCAGGTACGGAAATGCTTCCCTAAAATATTTACCTACATGAAAATGAGTCGAGTGATATAAATAAGTTTCCATAGAAAAATACTGAAAACACTATAAATATTTCAAAATATTTGTACACTGAATTCGTCTCTTTATTAAGTCACAAATTGCAAAAAACTGTTATTTTTCTGTCTTAGCAATAGAATTCAAATACAGAGATTTCAAAATTACTTGTCCAACATCCAGGTCTACGAATATTGGTGTTCTACCCACTCGTACTGCATAATTACATAAAATACGACACACTGTTGTCTTGCCTACATCTGTTGGGCCTACTATCATCAATGAAGGACCACGTGCTTGTTCTTGTTGTACTACTACCGACTCAGCATGCTCACGTAACTGTTCCAATGCCGCATGAGTATTTAAATAAATAATCTGTAACAAATTTTTTGAAATTTTTATCTTTCGCTACACCTTTTATTTTTTTAGCAATACCTAAAAAGTGGAAAGAGAGGAATGCTTGAGAAAGTAAAGAGTTATAATGCTCATAAGCAGCTTAATTTCGACCCAGTAAAGCACTAGAACTAAAACGTTTACAAAAACCAGAATTAATGGATTTTAAGTTTATTTATTTTTTGGGTAAATAAGTTTTTTAAAAGTAAAACACAGATACTTGCCAACTACAGTGAAATTCATCATAATGAACAGTATAAGGAAAGAAAAATACCATCGGAGTTTGTTCAGCGACATATGCACTCTCTGTTTTTCCAACCAGCTCTACAATCGCTTTCTTCCAAGTGAAGACAGCTACTCTTGAACCTGCAGTACGCTTTTTTTGGTTTAAAGACTCCTACAATAGAAAAATCAAATTTTTGCGTCTACATATTTCCGGGGAATTGTTCAAGTGCTTTCTTATGAAAATTTGCTGAACATGTTGAATGATGCTAGACTAAACAGCAGACAAAGAATAATAAAGTTGAGCAAAAGAATATATTTATAAAAAACACCAGTTTTATGAAGATATTACCTGGCGGGAAAACATATTTTTTATGTTGTATAAGTTCAGTACCAAAAACTTCTGCACGTCCATCAATGAGTTCTAACACAACGTCACCTTTATTTGCCACCTAAAATGAAGACGTATTTGAGTTATCTTTTTAAAGCAATCCTAAATTTCAGGAAACTTCCGAAAATAATTCTATTTTTTGACTTTACTTAGCCTTTTCATGAAAGGACAGAAAAGCTGAATTAAAGTGATATAAAAAGTATATATAAGGTGAGTTAGGCAAAAGAATATTAAAAAATGAATTTAACACTGATCAACCTATAATAAAAGTTTAATAATAAAAGTTATATATTGCATCTGAAATTTCAACAACTTCAAAACGAAGTTCGTTGTCTTCCTTTAAATTGAATTCTTGCACACTATCTTCTGATGGTGATTTCGCTGAATCCATTAGATCTAAATAATAATTTTTTCATACAAATGTGAAACATCAAATTATTGTTTAATTTTCACTAACAAACATGAATTTAAAAGAAGACAATGTTAACTGATCAACTTTAATGTAAGTAAGCATTGTTTAACCTTAAAATAAAGTTTAAAAATAATTATTCTTTTAAAATAAAAAAGAAGTGATTTGAGAAGTTTAATTACTGAAATTGTGGAGGGAAGAGATTAATTTATACGGCAGGCTACGCTTCATCAAACTTCTAATTTACTTTCAATTGATTTGAAAATGAGGTTGAAAGTACGCAAGGAATGAGCAAAATTGAAGTTGGAAGCACGCAAGGATTACAGCAAGATTTAATGAGATAGCAAACGTAAAACTTTTGTATAAATTAACTTGAAAAGTAGCATGGAAATGATGCATTCTCTTAAGCTATTAATGTCAGAGATGCATACGGCCAGTATCTTTCAACCACCAAGTAACGAAATAATTACATTACTGATTTTATTAAATTAATAATTTGTGTTAAGCAATAGTATACTTTTCATTTCTGGTGATGTCTTGAACTTAGCTTTTGTTAAAATTAGATGGGATTGTTATGCATTACCTCGTCTGTCCTATATCTTTTTGATTTTGAATCGTTTTTCAGTTCATTACTTGCGAATAACTTTTAAATGTTTGAGATTTCGTCACTGGTTGCTAATAATCAGAAGATTCAGAATTATTCGTGGGGCGAGCATATTGAATATGGCTTTCTCGTACTTGCCTAAGAAAAGTGTCGAAATACCATTGAAAGACAGTGCAGAAAATGTAAGTAATGTTCAGTTTTTGTCGTGAATGTTGATTCCAGCATCAGGAGTAGACCTTATGCTAGTTACCACTAGAAAAATGAAATATGAACTGAAATCAGTGAATATTGTGTAGCAATGTAAAGTAATATAAGTGAATTTTAAGCAGAATGTCGTAGGTTGTTGTACAAATGTTAAGTGTTAACTATATTTGATTTTGTACATTTACTGTTCGTATTGCATGCAAATTTTCGCTTCTATTTTTTGGCCACTTAATTTTTTGATTTTACATTATGGGATTGTTGTAAATTTACACCTTGGGTAGTGTGAAAGTAACATTATTTGTGAGGCAGTTTTTAATAGGATGTGCAACGATGTGTACAAGATTTTTGCGTAGAAGTGTGGAATAATACACAGTCTTGGGAAGAAGTAAATGGAACAGCTTACAGTTTGCTGGAAAAAATCATTAATAGTCGATTATATGTGATGTATTATAAATCAGCCGGTAATGTTTCGAAAAGAGGTATTGCTGAGAGTGAACATACTCAGTCTGATTTAAGTGCTATATTATTATCTAAGAAACGTGTTAGTAATATTGCTGAAAACGACAGTTCTGTGCAAAATAAGTTGGAAACTAATGAAGTCAGCAAATTGATGGAGAACATTGTCGGTGATGTTGAAGAGTTGGTAACATTGGTAAATAGTCAGATGGCTCGAATAGTGGATAATTTGCAAAGGTCGCGTGAACGTTTTGCAGGTTTAAAAAAATTGGAGAGAATGAAGGAACTAAAAGAAAATCAAACTTACAAACGAAGCTTTAAATTAAAAGAGATGAATGAGATTTTACCGCTTATTGTAAAGATGTATCAAGAAGAGTTGAAAGCAAAGCGTGCTGCGCTTGATGATTTAGCAAATTTCAATAACAGGAAAGTATTTATGGCAATTATGGCTTCATGGTCCCATCAAGGTTTCATAGATCGTTCTTTGTTGAGTCGATTGTATTCACTTGTTGTTTGATCGTTTATCAGTATTACAGCTTTGAAGGATGGAATTATTTCTTTATATACTGCCAAGATTCTTGGAGACTGTATGTAATCCATTGTCAGTGAGCTCATAATTATTTATTGTTCAGTTCTTCGGGTGATATAAATATACACGAAATTTTATCTTTTGAACATTGACTTATGTTTACGATTGAATTTTTTTAAAAATTGTTCTTATCACTTGACATGAATAAATTTTGCAATTTTCGTAGCTCTTGCATAGTTACTGAGTAATTAAAAAAAATTTAGCCTAATAAAAATTATTCTTTAAACAACTTCACTTTCAGAGAAATTTACAGTAATGCTTTTGGGATATTAATTTTGAAACTTTTTGAATTACAACTATTAATAATAAAATAGTTCATTTTTTGAGAATTGTAAAAGAACAATCACAGCAAATATCATTTGCCACACAATGTCAAGTTTATTTGCTTGAAAAATTTTTTGGCAGTCATTTAAATAACTAACACATCATTATTGATATAAATTCACGGAATGCTTTTTTTTTTGAAGAGGAAAGATTCTAGGAAATAATCGAGTTGGATTTTAAAAATTTGCCAGAGGATGGTGAAGAAGTTCTTACAATTTTACGTGGCGAGCACGCTGCACTTAATTTTTGGGTCGATATAGCGGTTAGTTTTATATGGCTTTAATGTTTCGAAACTGTCATTTTGGGGAAGTTTTCATTATTTTGCAGTTTCTTGCCAAATTTCCCAATATTTTTAATAAAAAGAAGATTTCTAGCTAGCTTATTATCGTCGTGGAAATGAAGCGGATTTCGTCCGTATTTTGGAAATGAGTGGTTCGGAGGCGAGTCTTGATTACCCAGAATACCACCAAGACCAAATGCGAGCTCTTGATACACTTGCTGCTTATTACGTCGTGCAGGTGTGTTTCATCTTTTTAATTATAACTTATTTACTTTCAGTAAAATAGAAATGAGGAAATATAGAAGTTATGTCATATTACAATTTGTTTGTTCTAAATTCGTAATGTGAAATTTTTTAATGAACTATTGAATATAAAATATTTATAGAGTCACAAAGAACGTAATAAGGAAAAGAAAAAAGAATGGCAAACTAAAGCAACACTGCTGTATACTACAGCAGATAAGATTATCATGTACGATACATATCATCTTCTGGGAAGAGCTTATTTTTGTTTACTAGAAGGCAAAATTGATCAAGCAGAGCAACAGTTCAATTTCGTGCTTAATCAGGTCTGATGATAATTATTATAGCTCTGTAATTTTACCAAATTTCTGTAATTCTAGGAGTCGCTCGAAGAATGACATTTGGTATATGTTTTTATTCTTTTAATTTGTTGTCACTTTATTTTAAGAGCCAGAGATTTACTTCTAAAGTTTTTATGTCTGATTGTGTTATTTTTAAATGACGATTAAATTCCACTGTTGTATATTTTGACTACATTTTCCGGAAATCGCATTACATTTTAGGTTGGTGAAAACATACCAGCAACATTAGGTAAAGCATGTATATTTTTTCAACGAAAAGAATATCGAAAAGCATTGAATTGTTATAAAAGCATATTGCGAAAAATGCCCAATTGTCCAGCCGACGTTCGCTTAGGCATGGGTTACTGTTTAGCGAAATTAGGACGATTGGACAAAGCAAGGTTATTTTTTTGAATGCGGTGTTCACAATATTAATTGATTTATTTATTTAATTTTCATGAACTTCTTTTCTAAAATATAGAGCGTATGATTTTCATAACAGTTGTCAAATTTTTAAAACAATAGTGCACTTTTATGGATTGAAGAAATATTATTCCTTATTTGCAATTTTTTCAGATTAGCTTTTGAGCGGGTCTTAGATTTGGATAATTCTAATGTATCAGCCCTCGTTGCATTAGCAATCTTAGATATGAATACATTAGAGCAAGAAGCAATACGAAGAGGAGTAGAATCACTGAGTAGGGCATATCAATTAGAACAAGAAAATCCAGTTGTGTTAAATCATCTTGCTAATCACTTTTTTTATAAAAAGGTAGTTTATTTTTGGCTACTTTGATATCAAAAAGATGTTTTCGAAAAAATAGCGTATTCATGATAATAAAGAGAATTTGAACATTAAATCAGAAATAAACAAACAACATAACTATGAATACACAAAAATCATAAAAAGTGCGAGAAAGCTGAATTTAGAGCAAGTACTACTGTTATTTCTGCTGTTGATTCTTTTTCCATCTTTCTTGTTTGCAAATATTTCTTCTTTTGGTAATGTGTCCATAAATGAAAGATCATTAAATAAAAGTTCATTTTAGCAAGATAGTTTTATTCAATGTTTTATTACTCACAGTTTTAGAACTGTTAATGTCTTAATTAGTGTACTGCAGGAATTGGATAGAGTGGAGCATTTAGCTTGGCATGCATTTCAAATGACGGATAATGAGGCCATGAGAGCCGAAAGTTGTTTTCAGTTAGCGCGGAGTTTTCATCAAAGAGGAAATTTTGAAAAAGCTTTTCAAGTTAGAAACAGTTCACCTCATTAATACCATATCATTGTTATTCGACGAGAACCAGTCTTTCAAAAATTTTTTTCTTGATTCTCGTCTAAAATTTAATAATTCATGTAGAATATATGAATGTCTTCTTCTATTAAGCACTACTATCAGTCGACTCAGTTTGCCTCATCGAATTTTGTCTTGCCGTATTTTGGACTCGGACAAATGTATATTTATCGTGAAGATTATGATAATGTGAGTTCTCATATTATGTTAGTTGCGGTAACATAAGTTACCGCTGCTTTGATGTTTGCATGTAAAGTGTGATTCTAATGTAAAATTCAAGGTCTAGTTATTTAAGATCAAATTTTTTCTGAGATTTTAGGCAGTGCAGTGTTTCGAAAAAGTTTTGAAAAGTTGTCCAGCAAATTACGACACGTTGAAGATCTTAGGATCATTGTATGCACATTATGAGCTAGGAAATCAAAAAGAACGTGATGAGCGACGAAAAAAAGCTAGAGAAATTTTGAAAAAAGTTGTTGAAATGTGTCCCGATGATGTGGAAGCATTGATCGACATTGCTCAGTTGACGGAAAACTGTGATCCGCAAGTAATTTATTCTGTAATGTGAAGTACAAATTTCATATCACAGGATCTCTTCAACGAATAAAATAAGCACGTAATGATCATGATCTTAGTGATTTTTCGTTGCTTTATTTTATATGATGTTATTGTAGGGTTCCTTGGCTGCGTACATCAAAGCGTCTAATTTTCTGAATCGGATGATTGAAGTAGATGTTCCACCGGAAATAACAAATAATATTGGATCACTATATTTTGTAATGGGACAGTATGAAAAAGCTAAAGTACGTTTCAGACATACTTCTCTATTTTTGTAGCTATACGCTCTTAACCTTCATTTTTTTCATTCAGGATCATTTTGAAACAGCACTAAAAGAGCTTAATGAAATTGTTTCTTCGGGACAAACAGAATTGGCCGCATTGCAAACTACGGTTACTTATAATTTAGCACGGTGCTTGGAAATGCTTTGTATGTTTGATGAAGCTGAGAATTTATATAAAGGAATTCTACAGGAAAAGCCCAGTTATATTGATTGTAAGCTTATTCTTATGAAATTGGCTATTGTGGTCAATTATTGGTACTTGTTAATGCTCTTTAAAGTAATGATAGTGAAGTAAGGCTACGCTTAGCTCTTAAATTTTCATATTTCTTTGAATAAATTTTTTTTATATGTTTGGTACTGTGCTGGGAAATAATTTACAGAATAAATGAAATAATAATTTCCGATATGCTTCTGAGCTTTTCAGGTTACATGCGATTAGGATGTCTAGCTCGAGATAAAGGCCAAATTTATGAGTCTTCTGTTTGGTTTAAGGTATAAATTTGGCTAGCATTCGAATTTTGTTCATTTACTTTCATGTTTCATCATTTTCTAAAATTTAATTATTTGCTAGGAAGGAATGAGTGTAAACCAGTCACATGCAGATGCATGGTCTTTAATTGGAAATCTGCATATGTCAAAATATGAATGGGCTCCAGCACAAAAAAAATTCGAATACATTCTGAAACTCCAGGAATATCATGATGACCCTTATAGCTTTGTTGCGCTTGGGAATATTTGGTTGGAAACATTGTCATCCATCCATCGAAAAAAGGAAAAGGTTTTATCCATAATTATTTTAACATAGTCTTTTTATTTCCGCATTTATGAACAGGCACTAGTTATGTATTTATATTTTCTGCATTGTTCATCGTTGTTATTACTACACCTAGGCTTATATTTGTGCATTAATGATAAACATGTTTATTGTATACATTCAATGAAAGTAATTATTTAAGACAATATCTTCTGAATCATTCAGGATAAAGATTACCGTGAGAGAGCTCTGATGATGTATAGTAAAGCGCTAAAAGTACATCCAAAAAACATATGGGCAGCTAATGGAATCGGTTAGTTCTCAGTAAATTTGTTTTGTTTTTCTTTCACAAGTTTTGGCTATCTACATTAATTTTTCAAAACTTGATAGAAATAATATATAGTGTGTATTTGTCATAGCATCCATTTCGCAGTTTTCTGCGAGGTTTTCGATAATTATATTCATGAATTTTCAGGGTGCATTTTGGCACAAAAAGGAGCAATACAAGAAGCTCGAGATATCTTTGCCCAGGTTCGAGAAGCAACAGCAGATTTTTCGGATGTTTGGGTCAATATAGCACATGTTTATATGGAACAGAAGCAATATGTTGCTGCAATTCAAATGTATGACAACTGTATGAAAAAATTCAATCGTCACAATGATGTCTCTCTTTTGTTATATTTGGCAAGAGCACATTACAAAGCTGGGAAATTGATTGAATGTAGGCAGATTCTTGAAAAGGTCATGCTTATTTCACTTTAATTAAAGAAAATTGGTCCAAGTTATAGTGTTTATTGTTTTAGTAGTGAGATAGCTTAGAATTAAAATTTATTATTGAGTGAAAAAAAAAACTGGAATCTATCTGATATTTATAAAACGTTTTAAGTACGAGATTTAATCGTATTTCACATCATAAAGTTGTTTGTAAA
>UYYF01005066.1:0-11594 GCA_900618365.1 Thelazia callipaeda
TATATATAATTGGATCATTTCAGGCACTGATGTTAAATACATCATCAAAGTTGACTTATGAAGATTCTAAACATTTCAACATTCTTATCGACGACATATTTCCAAATATTGAAAAGGATTCTTTACAAGTTTTACTTTTTATTCTCATCTTTTTCAAATTTTTTCGAAAGGCTCTTGATCTATTTTTCCATACAAATCTTTTTTCGCTATTGTGCCGTTTTCCGGATTCATTTACAGTTACAGATCGATCTCTTGTTAGAACCAGTGAAATTGGCTGCATCTGCGATGACTTTAACTCTTACTGACATACAGGTATAATTAGCAGTTAATGACATTACCGCAGTCTTCCGTGTTTTCGGTAATTCTCTGTGAACAAATTGCGTCATTAGTTCCTGAACAGACATAATCATCTGCGAAAATTTTTTTGCAGTATGTTCACGGTATCCTAGTGAGGAAGTGATTATGCATTGGTAAAAGAAATATTTTCTAGATGAAGAAAATATTTGAGCTATACAATCAATTACATCAGAGGATGGGTGTTATATTGTTGGGTCCTAGTGGCTCTGGTAAATCTACTATGTGGAAAATATTGCAGAAAGCAATGGCATTAATAAATAAACCTGTGAGAACATATTGGATCAATCCGAAGTCACTACCAAAACATAAAGTAATTAAGAGTTATGAATTTTTTATTGGTGTCTGTAGCCAAAAAGCTTTGGAAGTCTGAGATCGACCAAGTATTTGATACAAGATGGTTATTTATTGTAATTCAAAAACATTCTTTTCTGCTGATTGCTCTTCAGCTGTTGGGACAGATGGATATTGATACTCGGGAGTGGTCTGATGGTATATTGACGGCAGCTGCCCGAGAAATCGCCAAAAATAGTAGTACATTATCGTGGATAATTTGTGATGGTGACATTGATTCCGAATGGATCGAAGCTCTTAATTCCGTTCTTGATGATAACTGCATGGCAATTTTTAAAATTTTTATGTAGTTCATGCAAGATATCAATTTATGATGTAAATTGTTAATGAAACCAGCGCTTCATTGTTTCACGACAATAAAATGGTTGATTAGCTTTATATATATATAATTGATATTTAAGTTTTCCTTCCGATAAGACGAATTAAAAAGTAAAGTTTCAGCTAACACTGCCAACCGGTGAAAGAATTCGGTTTGGATCCAATTTAAATTTCATTTTTGAAACGGATAATCTTGCATGTGCCTCTCCGGCTACAGTATCTAGGATGGGTATAGTGCTTGTTAGGTAGCAGTTTTTGTTTCTGTTATTTTTTCATTACGAAAAGATGCTATTAATATATGATTCAACGAAGCTCTATTGTGTTATTTTGAACTGCACACTAATCAATAATTTTTTCCTTATCTTTGTAGCGAAGAAGATATGAGCATTCAAGATTGTGTTAATCATTGGCTATCGAAATATCTCAACAGTAATCCTGATATGTCTACTTGGATCAATGATCACTTGTACAGGTTGAGGTTTGAGATGATTGTTTCCGCATTTCCATTTCTTTTTGTTCACTATAATTTTTTTTTCAGCAATAAAAGTGATTTTAGTGAGTGATGTTAGTGTCTTCTCTATTTTACTTTAATATAATGCTTTAGAATTCAATTTTGTTAGAAATTTTCATAATTAGGTCTGAACCTTAATGATTCATCCAGATGTCTTGATTGGATTTGGGCTAGACAGGCTTTCGAAATTAAAATAAGTAACGTCGGAACTGTGAGGAATGCCTTAAGTCATTTGGGGAAGGTAACATCGCGTGATGAATTCTTGGTAGCTATATTTCGTGGATTGGCCCAAAATTTGAAATCAGAATGCCGAAATCAGTTTGCTTTGGAGGTTTTTTTTCTTGCCCTTGTTTTTAGATTTATTAAGGATATGTATTAAAAATTATCACGTATTGGTTTTTACTAGCAAATGTTAATCTTTATTTTTTAAGGTTGTGTTTCATGAGATAAGCATACCAGATGAACAGAATTTTGACATTATTTACTATGATAGACGGAGAAAATCATTGTTGGCTTACACAGATGAAATAGACATGCAAATTAATAACAGTCAATTATTAGCGATGGAACGAAGACCGTACATTTTAACTGCCAGTGCTAAAGCTTATCGTGATACCGTTAGTAACTATAAATTTGTAACAAACCTATGCTTCCGAATAACTTTATTTTTGTATTTGGATTTAAAAGTTTTTGCTTTTGAAAACGTTGAAGTTCGGAAATTATGAAGTTGAAGATTTGCTCCTGGTTGGAAGAATCCAATAGGCAACCTTTTATGGTCCTCGGTCCAGATGGCAGTGGAAAGGAAAGTTTGATACGATACTGCTTGGAGTTGGATTCAATGAGCCAGATAGCAGTAATCCACTGCAGTGCTCAAACAGGGTGAATTATGTTCCATATCAGTTGTACTATCTCTACTTCTCGAAATGAGTGTATTTCATTATAAAATATCGAGATGTTCAGTAATGATTATAGCGAAACATCTAAAAAGATTTTATGCATTCAGAAAGTTTCAGATGCCAGCAAATATTGGATTTATTTTACCAATATTGTGTGGAAACTAGCAGTGCATCTGGAAGGATTTTGAAACCAAAAGACAAGCCTAATTTGGTGATTTACATTAAAGCACTAAATGTTGTGAAGCCTGACAAGTGGGGCAGTTACGAAATAATCGCTTTTTTGCAACAGCTTCTGACATATGGAGGTTATTATAAGCAAAATTTGGAATGGATCTCTTTGGAAAATATCCAGGTTCGTTCTGAACTCTATTTTTTTACTTTGAGCTTCGCAAGGTGAATTATGCGAAGTTTAACTTCTGAGTCATCCGTTCAATTCATGAAGAAGTGTTTGTCCATAACGATTTCTGAGCAGTAATAGCTCTGCATTTGTTGCACTATCAGTTATTGGTGAAAAGATTGGTTCTTTTTGTAAACTAAAGTTTGATTTTTGGTACTTCTGAGCTTGTTTGATTAATAATGTGAAGTTTTCTGTGAAATAAAGTTTACAGAACTCTAACATTTATTATAAATGATTTCCACAATTACGAAAGTCTGAAATCAATCTTCCTGAACTGCTTAATCTGTGCTGTAAATTGAACAACATAAAAAATCATCTTATTTCAAACAAATTTGGTGATTGGATATTCATCATTTGTTTACAAAATACAACTTTTAACTTTGTTGTTTGAAGTGACCATATAAATTAATATACATTTATTTTTAACAATACAGAAAATAAATTTGATTTTCGTATTACTTTCCTCTAAAAAGAATGGAGTATAAATTTCTCAAATTTATTCATAATTTGTAGTTGGTTTTGTCCATGACAATGGCCAGTGATGAAGGTCACTGCACGCTACCGTTACGTTTTGTTTCACTACTGCGACTTTGTGTGGTTAAATATCCATCGAATGACGAAATAATAACCATCTACGCTTCATACTTGGCAATGCTAATTAAGGTTTAGCTTGTTTTGTCTCATAGCAGTACATGTGTTTTACAGCTTTTCCCGTCAACTTTGTCAGGAGACAAAAAATATATTTATAGCTCATTATAATTTATCGTTGTTGCAATATATGCATAGTTCAACTTCATTGGGGTGAAATAATTATTTTAGGACTGGACACTATTGTCGAACTATCATCCGAAAGATATTGCAAAAATTATGGTTCACCTTTTCAATCAAATACGCAATACATTTAGACCTACTGATGAAGCACATTACTTATTTACTTTGAAAGATCTAACCAATTGGGTGTCTGCTCTTATGAGATATGAAATTAATGGTATTTCATTGAAAATTGAAATTTCTCCTCACATCATTAAATAATATTAATAATGTGAAACTTAAGTGCTGACTTTTCATTTGCTCTATTACTGATAAGAGATAGAGATATAATTGTAGTAGTTAGGATTTCTCAGCTCATGAAACTAGATTGGTTTCCCCTCTGATTTTCGGAAATACTTTAAGAAGGTTATTGCCCATCTGTGGGCATCGTTTTTATCTATCTTTTTTGCTCTGAATTGTAGATACATTTTAATTTATTAAGAGTATTGATAATAGATTTAATTGTACGTCATCTATCATTGTTTCCTTTCATTTTTTAGTTTTTAATATTTTTTAAATTGGCAGGCAGCAATGCTGATGACAAATTTTTGCGGTCGATGGTGCACGAGTGTCGAAGAATTTTCAAAGATCGTTTAGTTAGTGATGAACACAAGCAAATGTAAATCAACTTCTTTCTTAAATTGCTTGAGATTATGTAATTGGTTCATATCATCACTGCAAATAATTTTTGGTACGAGCATGAATTCGAAGCTTTATTAGTCCTTTATAGTCTTATCAAAATGACGGAAGTGTTTGAATGAACTGCTATGAAAAATATTCATTTTTCAGATTTGAAGATATTCTTCACGGAGCTCTGCCTCCAGAATTTGTTTATGATGATGAAAGTGAGGATTAAATTGCATTTTCTGATATTTTGTTTTTATGGCTTGAAATATAAGCTGCAGTGAGACAACCCGATTGTTTGTATAAAACGAAGTTCTAATTCTTGAAATTGAAGTAATTTTGAATACATAATTAACTAAAAAAGATTATTGGAAGTTATACACATAATTTTAGGCAATTTGTATGTTACTGCTCCAGAAGTGCTCCCAGTATCAATGCATAAAGGAGCTTTGTTATCACTAGTGTACTGTGAAGAGTATATCAATCTTTTGCAAACAGCAGTCAAACAATATGGCAAGTTGTGTTTGCGTATCACATGAGAAATGCGATTAATCAATGCTGTATTAATAATTATTTTCGACAATTGATTTCAGCTTTTTTTCAATTTTTGATTCCAATTCTAAATGCAGTTTTATAGATTTTGAGGTAGGAAATTTAAAAATGCCAATTCATCACGAATTCGCAAAATTATGCTCGCGAATTGATCGAGGCATCACTTTACCTGGTACTAGTACTTTATATTTTTCCATCTTAACTTTGTTTCATAGGAGAGAAGTTTTGAAATGGAAACCTTATTTGATGCTAAGAAAATTATAGAAATCCTTTCACAGGTGGGTCATTATTGTTAGCTGGAAGAGCTGGAATGGGAAGACGAGAAGCTGTGTTACTTGTTGCAAATATACACGGCATGCCGATTTTTACTCCAAAAATGACCATATCATATGGAATGAAACAATTCAGAAATGATTTGAAAACAGTTACTATTTGCAGAATTAAGTAGCTCACATGATTTCTTATAATATACTTGGAGATGATAGTATAATTTCAATACAACTGTTTTGCTTCTTATTTGGCAACAGCTATCTGAGTTGTAGTCTTTAATCTTTGCTTACGATTATTTAACTGCTGAAGATTTTCAGCTATGTTTCAGGTTATCTTGGATGCAGTTGTTAATAACAAACATGTAGTTTTTATTGTTGAAAATCATCATTTATTGTGTGACACATTTCTGCAGTTAATCAGTTCATTATTATCATCTGGTGACGTTCTTAGGATTTTCACTTCTCAAGAATTAGACAGCATTTTATTAAACTTGCGCGATCACGCTGCTCAAGATGCTTTTCAAGGAAATTTACTCTCATACTTGGCTCTCAGTAAGTTTTAATCCAATGGTATTGTTTTACTCTTATTTAACTACTGTTTATGCAACCTTATTCAAAGAAAATTGTAGTGATCGGATCGATAAGAAATTTTTTAAGAATGATAGATATATATTTGTATGAGATATTTAGAACATTTTATTGTGCGAAAAACTCTTGAATCAGCCATTCACTTTAGAAATATTTTGATTTTAGAAGTGAAAGTTAATCTGCATATTGTCCTTATTATGAATATTGATGACACTAAATTTTCTGTAAATTGTTCATCCAATCAGTCGCTGTTCAAGGAGTGTTCAGTCATTTGGAATGAAACGTGGAATGCAGATACTTTATTACAGGTTTTTCTGGAATGGATTAATCACTGAATTATAATTTCGAGAATACACTCGAGGAAAAAGATAATAAATTTAAATTATGGTGGTAAAGTAAATGGTTTGAATTTAATGTAAAGAAAACTTTCATTTTGCAGTGCTTAATAAGATATGCTGAAAATAACTGAAACTATTTTCCAAAATAAAGTCGGGACTAATATTCGTCTATTGCAGTTAGCAAATTTAATTTTATCTCGTAATGCTGTGAAAGTATCGGATGATACACTAGTCGCACTTCGACAAATTTATCATTTTTGTCCGTATCATTTAGCTTCACCTGCGAAATATATCCTTTTTATTAAAAACTACATTCATATTCTTAATAAAAAACGAAACGCGGTGGAAATCCGGACTAACAGATTAAAGGTCTTTCCATTTCCTAAAAAGATTACTTATACTTTATTCTAGGAAGCCGGGAAGTTTCATTTTTGTATTCTTGATATGTAATTTTGATGAAATGGATGTGAAAAATTGCCATTTTGTATAATCCATGTGTGACTATCAGTTTCTGATTTAAAATTGCCAGTTTCATTTCTTCAGACTGGAATTGACAAATTGACGGAAGCACGTGAGGCGGTTTCTGAAATGCATAAAAAAGCTGCCAAAAAAAGTAAATTATTAACAGAAAAACAAGCGGATGCAGATGCAGCGTTGAAAGCGATATCACAAAGCATGAAGGTTTGTTCTGAAAGAACCTGCTGAGAGTCAACAAAATTTCACCATTTGATGAGAGTTAAGGACATTGTTTTCTTTCATGTTTTGAGATTAGTCTGTACAGAACAGAAATTCATTAATGATTCCCAATTGCTTGATTAATGTTAGATTTTATGTTACAAATAACATATATATTTTATATGCTATTTGCTATAGAATGCAAGCTATCAACGAGCTGATATGGAACAGCTTAAACTAGCTGTTGTTAAGGAAAACGAGAAAATTGAAAATGAAAAAACTTTGATCGAAGTGCAGTTGCGCGAAGTTAATAGTTTTATACCATAATGTTTTGTTTTACTTTTTATAATTTTTTCTGGAGTGTATCATCGTTGGCTTACTAGCTGAAATTTCCGTTGGATATTCAAATAGATCTGCTGGCAAAAAGTTCTTTGATAGGTAGAACCATTATTACGAGAAGCACGTGAAGCGGTTGGTTCTATTAGACCAGAGAGTTTGTCAGAAATTCGAAGTTTGCGTGCTCCACCAGAAACAATTCGGGATATCCTGCAAGCCGTATTGTTATTATTGAGCATTTTTGATACATCCTGGGAAGCAATGAGAAAGTAATTTTTGCATCTTTTAAATGAGAAAGAACTACTCGATGAAATCTGATTGCAAATTTTTTTGTGCAGTTTTCATCCTTTATTTCAGATTCTTGGCTAAAAACAGCATGAAAGAAGAAATAATCAATTTCGATGCGCAAAAGATTTCACTGGATATACACAAAAAAGTTTCCATGCTTGTAAAAAACAAGGAGGCATCATTTGATCCTAAAGTAAGTATAAAGCAGTTATTTCGTCTTTCAAATTGAAATCATTATCAACAAAATTT
The DNA here is from genome assembly GCA_900618365.1 of Thelazia callipaeda. Lineage (NCBI taxonomy): Eukaryota > Metazoa > Nematoda > Chromadorea > Rhabditida > Thelaziidae > Thelazia > Thelazia callipaeda. The sequence goes on from UYYF01005066.1 coordinate 7,560, forward strand.
CAAAACAAGTTTTTGAATTATTTTCCAGTGCTTAATGATTTGTGTTGAGGATCTTATTAGAATCAATATTCTTGAAACACATATCAAGTAATGAAATCGTTATAGGAGTTAGGAAAGAATTATAATGTTAAGTGATCGGGAAAGACTTTTTTTGTTGAAGATTGAGAAGTTTTAAAGTCTACTTTTTTCCGCATTGCTCATTTGTTTCCTCACAGTTGCAAGAAGTGTGAATATCGATGGAAGATATCTATCAAGAAGTTAATTCCGTTTCAATTTTATCAGAAATTATTTATAAGGACTGCTTAGTTCTAAAATTTGTTTTGTTTTTAAATACTTATTTTTTTATTATGTCTTACAGAATGCAAAACGAGCATCTGCTGCAGCAGCACCATTGGCAGCTTGGGTAAAAGCGAATTTGGATTACTCGACAATTTTGAGACGCGTAGAACCACTGCAAAAAGAAAAAAATTGTTTAATTAAGTAATGCAGTTGGAAATTTGTAATATTACTGTTACGGTGCTTCAAATAAAATTCAAAAATTTGCTAATATCATAAACATCGTAGACGAAATCATTTTAATTGGATTATTATTTTAATTTTTTTACTTTTAAATGTGTGCAACAGCATGTTCAGATTTTGCTGTGAACCATGATTCATTTTAGATTCCAATATTCTCTTAATTATTTAGTTTATAGAAATCTATGCCCATCAAACAACTTTCATTACAGGAATTTAAGTGAAGCCGAAAACCAAATGAAGAAATTATCAAAGGATTTGGAAACAGTAGATGAACAAGTTGCTAAGTTGAAACATACGTTTGAAGCTCGCACAGAAGAAGCGACACAAATAAAAATCGACTTGGATAAGGAACAGGTAGACTTATGGTGTTACTGCATTTTCACGGTTCCTTTGTGATGGGAACAAATTTCGTGAGTCGGTAGGGCTAAATAAAGTTTTGTAAATCTTTTTTTGTGGAAATTGATTTTTCAATGCTTATACATTTTTGTTCATTCATATCGTCATCTATTCCTAGAATACCATAAGAGTTGCTGGAACACTGGTAGATCGACTAAGTGGTGAATATAATAGATGGCAACAGCAACTCGATGGTTTACAGAAAGAACTTAATTGTGTAACTTTTATCTTTTTTTGGATCAAATCATTTTCACAATTCGTTTCTTTGTTAATATGACAGATAATTTACTCTTAACGAAATTCTCATATTATACTTGTTGTTTTATATTTTTTGAAGTTAGAGAAGGGTTCTCTTCTTTCTGCTGCGTTTACAACATTCCTTGGATCAGAACTGGAGCAAAGTCGAGATGAAATTTCGAAAAAATGGAAAAATTTGTTGGGTTTGAATGACTTCAATGTCTTGGACTTTAACGTTTTAGAAAGTGAAAAGGTATGTTTCGGTTAACTTTACTATTCAGAAAGTAGTAATAATTCCAAGTCTCGCTTTGTGTGCGGAAAAAATTTGAAAAATCATATTAGCAAAGATAAGTTGCTATCAAAAGAAAATTAGCAAGTTTAAAAAGAATATCCTCAGTTGAGATCTGCATAGAAATCATTGTTAATTGTGTAAAATTATTCTCATCCCTATGGATTTATTATAGTTGAATTGGAGCAATGAAGGGCTTTCTACTGATGCTTTTTCACAAGAGAATGCTATGATTTTATTCAATACTGTTGGAGTACCGTTTATCATCGATTTTAGAGGGCATGTATCATCTTTTTTGGAAAATCATATAAAAAGCAATTTTGAAAAAGTCAGTGCCGACAGTTCGGACTTCATTACTCAGGTATTGGCGATTGTAAAATATTCCAGAGTATTTAATTTGTATGAAAGCAAACCAGCAAAATCGCTTTGGTTATTTAAATTAACTTCCTGACAACAAGCATTAATAAGTTTAAGTTACTACAAGATTGTTTTAAAGCCATACTTTTTTTAATTGATTGTAGGTTGAACTTGCTGTACGTTTTGGCAAAACCTTATTAGTCAATGATGTGCATGCGATCAATCCTATACTTATCAATCTTCTTCGGAAGGATTTTTTCTACCAAGGCCTGTTTGTAACTGATTTCTTGTTGCATTTTCGCAACTATCGACTCTCACATTACCTGCACAGTTTCAGAAAATTTTTGGATTAAATCATTCAAGTTTTGACACTAAATTAAATTGAAAATTAAAGTGCCTGAATTCATAAGTAGGATATTTGTACATAGCAGGCTACCAAATTAAGATTTCTTTGACATATAAAATCTTGCGTTTCAGTTAATTTATGAAGTACAATTAGAAATCGAACTCATTATATATATATATATATATATCATCAAGAATTCTTGGCCTTGCCTAGGTGCTGAGCGGTTGGCTCCGAGGTTAGCTTTGAGGTTGGCTCTGAGGTTGACTCTGAGCGGCTGTGTTCAGGAAACAAAATGGTGGGTAAAAAGAAAAAATCCGCACCTGGAATCATAAATGAAAACAATGGAAAAATTGATGCGGTTGAAAAAGCCATGAGAAGGATGTGAGAGAACATACTGCCAGTAAACTGGAATCCGGTGCCAACAGAATGATCACACTTGAAGCACTCGTCCATGGAATCGAAACCCCACGAACTAAGTGGTTAGGAGAGGTGCTAAAAGCGGTTCTTGACGAATTTGGAAGAATGCCGAGAGCGAAAAGCCATTATGTCGTTCTCTGTATAGCGAGAAGTTTTCGTGTGCTATTACCCTCGAAGAACTGAATAAGCAAGCGAACTCAGTGATCACCAATATTGCAGGTCGTCTGTGCTCACAGAAACGGTTCTTGGAGGAGTCCACGAAACGTATCAGTTCATAAAATGCGCACTTTGAAAAAAATACGCTACATGAGTCTCAGACTTATTTCTATGTAAAGAAGAGATACCCAGTGCTGATGCAAGAAATACAAGGACGTGAGATAAACCAGATAAAGTGGACGCGCAAAATAAAATCGGATTATACTTCGAGCGGTGAACCAAGCGGCGAGTGAATATGGCGCACAGATTGCCTAAATTAATGAGCAATATTGTAAAGCAGCTTCGAGTGGCGCAAAAGTGCTATCAATTCATAAAAGGGCAAGAGAAGTCATCGGAGTGGAAGGCAAGTACATTGAAAGGCTGGTGGAATTTATAGCTTCTTCATTAAGAAGTGCATTTCTTTGCATTCAGACCTGTACAAAATAATAAGAAGGATTGTCTGGATGGGGAGGAACAGGATCCGTAGTTCTATAAAGGTACTACCTACCTGATTCCAAAAGGTATCTCAAGTAAAGGCAGCGACTTCAGGCCAATAACTTGTATGTCGAACCTTTACAAGTTAACAACGAAATTTGTGGCACGCGTCATGCAGTTAGATGTTGCCATGAGGAAGCTGCTTGCAGACAAGCAATTAGGAACTGTTACCCAGGTTCAAGGTTCGAAGGAACAAGCAGTGTTGAACCTGGCGGTTTGTAAAGAGCACGGGAACCAGCTTTACACTACATGGTATGACATCAAAAAAACGTTCGATTCAGTTAATCAAAGATATCAGATTAAATGCATTGAAAGGCTTAACATGCCATCGTGGATCAACAGGTTTCTGAGAAGTATCAACTCTAGATGGTCGGTTACATTGAAAAGCAATGAAGAAACAAAATGCAGAAAATAGAACGAGGAATTCTTCATGTTGATAGCCTTTCTCCGCTGCTATTCGTTCTGTGCATGGACCCATTGAGCCGTCGGCTCAATATAAGGTACTCAAAGATGGCGGTTCCAACTGATCAAGGAGTGCACCTTACGAATCATGTGTTCTTTGTGGATGATCTCAAGATCTTTGCGATTGATGAAGATATCATGAAGTCTATGGCGGAAGAAGTTGAAAGGTTTTTTGATGTGGTAAGGCGAGAAGTAAATTCAGCAAAGTCAGCCACTAATACCGAAGTATGCGCTGATAAAGCAGCGCTATTGGAAGGAACTCAAGGGTATAAACAAATACTTTGGAATAGTGGAAGACAGGATTAGTGCACCTACCTGTGAA
>UYYF01005067.1:1358-14537 GCA_900618365.1 Thelazia callipaeda
AAGAGTCATTTACGAGTCTGAAAGCGTCATCTGAGCTACAGTATAGTTTAGAAATGCAGCATTTTGTTTGGCTCTTGTTAAACGATCAAAGTGCCTGAAAATGCGAATACAATAACTTTTATTTCGAACGATATGATACTAAATCAAACTTTTACACTTTCTAAAACATTTCAGGCTACCAAAAAACGCGAGACAAAAAAAAACTTAGATATACTGAATATAAGTCATAGCAAATGGCACTTAAAAAAGATTAAAAATAGTACACAAGCTTAGAAAACATAAATGAACTAAAAGGAAACTTGCCTGGATGTATATGGGATATAAGCTTCTACAACTGATGCAAAGTTTGGCAATTTCAACAAATCTTCGGGAGAATACGAATGCAGAACACAATATAAGACTCTCTGTGCAACCTAAAACAATTTATAACAAAGTTAAATTATTCTATAATTACTATTACATATCCTCAGCTGTGTTACAGAATTTACCTTTAAATACAGCCTAGAGCCCAAGTAAAACTATATAAAATGCATTCTGAACTATTATTCGTATGATAGTAATAACAGACACATAAAAAATGAGCACACTAAAGAATAATTTTTCAATGATCAGAAATATATATATAGAGTACTAAAAGAAGCAATTCAACGACACCTATAGAAAAGCTTACATCCGCTGTTCGACTGTTTGTATTCCACTGAGCTGCAAAGTTCAAAAGCATTATCAACTCTTCCGATCCTAGTTTCTCGATGGCATCTTTGAAGTCATCGGAGTCAAGCTCCACCATTTTCTGCACTATTTGGAAGCATCTGCAAGTGAAAGCGACCAAGAAATAACAGTACCTAGTCACAGTGCAAGTAATAATAATTCTTGAGGATTAAAGAAAAGCGCATTATACAACATCTAAATAAGAAACCTTTCAGCTTCCTGAAAATTTCTATCACCTTGAAACAAATGAAATTCGAAATCATTTCACTACTGAACAAAAAATGACTGCGGAATAAAAATAATATGAAATAAAACAGCATAATCTCTTTAGATATAAAAAATACAGAACTTAAAGAGTGAACAAAATAAATCCAGAATGTCTCTGAAATCATTTATTGGACAGAGTGAAATTATTTACGATCATTACGAGCCATAAAGTGAACTCACGCATATGGCCTTGACAGTGTCAGTGAAAACGCCAAAGCTTCTGCATAACGATTTTGTTGCATAAGGTTAGTCATAACTTGTTCATTTCGAGCTTTTTCTGAGCGACTTTGTTCTTCCTCTTCACGCTTTCTTTCGGAAATATCTTCCCAAATTCTTATTCGCCCATCACTGCTGGCTTAACAAGAAGACACATACAGCAGTTAAAAATTGAAAAAAAAAAGTAATCAGCTAATTATAAAGCAACTGAAAGCTTAGCAAAATGAAATAATAACAAAACGAAAAAAACAAATACCGGTAACAAATCGGTTTTCATTGTCTGTCACTTGTAAAGCCCATATTTTTTCATCATGAGCTTCTAGTGTAGCAACACATTCATTAGCTGATATATCCCATATTTTGAGCAAGCCGCCACTATCTCCAGAAACTATTTGCTTACCATTATTCACTAGTATACCCTAAAAAACCGCTCCATAAAACAATGGCATAAAATCAACAGTAAACACAAAAATCGAACTTAAACAAGTTTCAAAATTTTATTGAATTATAGTTCTTTTTAAACTTATAAATGGAAAAAATACATTTAATACTGCGGATGGATGTCCAGCTAAAGTAGCGATGCAATCACGGCTTGGCAGTGAAAATATTCTGATCAAACAATCACCACTACATGTTACCACTGTCTACAAAGTCAAAAAATCTACTCTTTATATTTAGAAATTTAACACTTGTCACAAAAAATTAAAAAAAGACAGAAAAATAACCAAACTAATAAAGCAGAATGAGTAAATATGCACCTGAGTATTAGACGAAAAACGAGCATCGCAAACGCCACGACGATGACCATTCAGCGCGCCACCAATAGTAAAATGCATTTTAGTTGTGTCAATATGCCATAATTTAGCTGTCTTATCCATTGAACCCGTGACACATAACCGATCATTCAAACTAATATCTAAGCACGTTATATCCTTTGCATGAGCAACCAAAGTCGCCGATGACTCAAGTTTAATGCTAAAAACAAATAAACGACATTTTGTACATTTTGCGCCACAAAAGAAATCTGAAGGTTAGCATCATTACTGAGTAAAAATCTATACATCCGGACTATTTTTCACAATAATTGATCATAACTAGTACAACATACTCTTCCTCTCTCTCCTTTAAATTTTTCACCGGCCACAATTTTATAGTAGTATCATTAGATACAGAAACAATAAAGTGATGCTTTGAACTGTTGGAACATCGAATACGAGTGACATCATTTGTATGTCCAGTAGCTACTGCTATCTAAAACAATTCCTTTCATATAGGCAATAAAACTCACGATTACAAAGTAACGTTGAACTGGCTTACCTTTTTAACATTTTTTTCATCACTGTTCAGACTGACATGCCATATTATGAAAGTATTATCTTTGGAAGAACTTGCGAAAACTTCTGGATCGCATGAGAGATTCGAAAGTGATAGTACGCTATCCATATGTCCTACAATTTTCAAACCAAAATTTTTATGGCTATTTCAAAAAGCAGTGAAAATTTTTGCCGAAGTCACATTACCCGTAATTTACAGTCTGGTATACAACAAAAGATAATTTAAACAGCAATATATTGGTACACTTTGCATACAAACCAGTAATTAGATGGCAAGACCATGTTCTCGTATCATACAAACGTAAATCAGCACTATTGGTAGCTACAACCAAATATTCCGATTTCGGCCCAATGAAGCATATATCGAAAATTTCTTCGTTAAAACCAACAAACTGCCGATCAATTTTGAATGTCTTTCTATCTACCAGAAAAACATTATAGTCTGAGGTAGCTAGAAGGAATTTTTCACAAGTAGAGTTGTAGAGAATAATGTCGATTCGCGATCTAAAATTTATTGAAGCAAAAGATTTGAGGAAGACGAATGAAATCGAGAAAACATGACCTGAATCGGATTTTAAAAGTTAAGTAAAAAAGAAGTTTAGAGTAATGAAACTGAACTATGCTAAATCATGATCAAATATCTTTAACCTGGATATATTAGCAGACTTCAATAGTTTCGCATTATCCAAATTCCAACATTTTAAAACACCTTCCTCTCCCACAGTGAATAACAGTTCAGATGCAATAACTGCTGATTCTATGGGTTCGAACAAAGGAAGAACACTAATTTTTTGATAAGTATCTATATTAATAATAGAGAACGTTTGATCACGGCTCAAAAGTATTACTTCCGGTAGTTGTCGAACAATAATATTTACAATCTGACTGAAATTAGAAAGGATAATAGGAGTGACTTGAATTTCAAATTTGAAAAAAAAGTAGAAATGATTTGAAAATTTTTTTAAACGAAAATAAGGCATAATGAACAATTTGAAATTTGCCATAAATTGTAATGGATACAGCTGATTTATACTTCAACCTTATATGATTATTCCATTGAAAAGCTAGTTTCTTGGCGCTGTTCAAATTAAATAACGATGCCTTGCCATCTGCATAGCCAACAATGACACGCGAATCAGGAAGAAACTGTACAGCGCTAACAGCACTAACACCTTTGAGCGAGCCAACACAACTACGTTCTTCAATATTCCAAATCTACAATATAGCACCAAAATTCAAGCCATTCATTTACAAGTCTAATATATGCATATCTGGCCTCAAATATATCTAGACACACTAATACACACCTGATATTCATAATATTGCTTCTTTCAATAATAGGAAAGTCATTTAAACTCACCTTCACACTAAAATCAGCTGATCCAGTAGCAAGCAATGTGTTATCCTCGGAAAATTTCATGATTAGAACTGGTGCAGTGTGAGTAGATTTCCATTGCCGAAGAATCTCCAGGTTTGTTTCTTCAAAAACAATTTTTGATAAAGGGATGCGATAAATCCGCAAAAGACCATTGGTATAAGCAACAATAATAGAGCCACACTTCTCATTTAGCAAGAAAGTTGATGCTCTCAGAGGGTCATCTTCATCTCCAATTTTGTAACTGGAATGCTTCATCCAGTGATATATTACTAGACAGTAATTAAAACACAATACTGAAGCCTAAGCTTTTCCAGAAAAGAGAAATAAATGACACTGAAACCCATCATTAATCAGTTTGACTCCTATCCAACTAAAAACCTCAAGCAAAACGATTAATGCTCCTCGACAACAAAAAGAATGAGTAGATTACGACTTTGCAAGACCATTAATAAGATACAAACCCGGACCCAAATTATTGATGCAGAAATTTACCTCTGTTCTTTATTCTCAATACATGACACCTTTATGTGGTTACCACATGAAGAGAACAAAGCCTTGCCATCCGAACTCCACTGAATCGTTCCCCCCGTATAAATTGCCTCGACAGAATGCAGCAACTTTAAACTGTCCAGCCGTCTCTGCATTCCAATTCTGGAAAATGACCGCAGTCAACAGAATGTGATTTCAAACTAGTAGCTACGACACCGTAAAATTGCGACTCAAAAGGCATAACCGAAAAGTACTCAAACTGACAAACGATGTTTCTAAATATTATAGTGTAACAAATAGTAAGTCACACTACTTTTGTGACTGCAGCATTAGAAACTTTGGTAAATGATCACGAAAACAATCTATTTTACCTATTGAAATCTAAATGTGAAATTTTGATATAATAAGACAATCTCACCGGTACACACTTAAGTTTAGCGTCTTATAAGTTGAGACTGTAATAAGACTTGTTTTAGCAATACATATTCTGAGTACGACACAGTGACTCTATGAAATGTGAACACTTCATTTCATAAAAATCCATAACATTACTATGTATAATTAGGGAGTAACACTTGAATGTTAATGCGACAACAACTACTATATTTCACATAAAAATAGTAAAAACCTCCTCAAGAGTGTTTGAGTTTGTCGAATTCACACAACCAAAAACTAATACATGGTAAACATTAAGATCACAAGATTTTTAAAAAAATACAGTATTACTACTGACACAAATGACAATGCTTTACATGAAATGAAAGAATTATATTTTTTTTTAAAAATAACCCGTTACTTCATTTCTTAAATTTGAACTGTCACATCGTAACGAATAAAACCTGAGAATACAAATCCTCGCACTAAATCATTTAAATATTGTAACTTCACTTCTACAGCTACTTTCATGTTTCACAACAAACGATTAAAAGAATTTAGTAATAAGTACATTGACAAACTTAATCAGTCTGTGATTCTGAATTCTCAGAATATGTTAACCGTGGCCAACTGACGGTATCATCTTGCTTCAGAACCAATTCTAATTTTCTTTCGCCGACGATCACCTAAAAAATGATGACCCCACAGGTGTTGTAGAGCTGTGAAAAAGCAAATTTGTGACATCTGTGATAAACCTGAGAAAATCAGGTGCATCAAACTTTATCTTCAAAATAAAAATAGAAGAAAATGGATTATATAACAATATGACATACTTTGGATCCATCGACATCGATCCTACCAAAAAGTTCATAATTTAAATGTGTTTCTTTTACTCCAAAACCATGCATAATTTTCATTTGCAATATAATACCGTTACATTCCACCACACACAGCTCCGGTATGGCACCCCGACAATAAATGTTTAAATGAATGTAGCCACCTCCACTAAACCAGTCTTCTCGAATTTTTTCAACTCGTTCTGCCTCAAAAAATTGAATAAAATAGGATTAATGTTTATCCGAAAACCAAAAGCTTTCACCATATACAGAGCAGAGAAAAACTTTCAAATTCTAACATTTCAATTCTAACATAACTTTTATGAATACAAACTGAAATACCCAGTGCCTGTACCTTAATCCAACAATGCTTTCCTACTACACAGCCTCTTTGTTCAAGAAATGTGCTGAAATCCGTAGTTTTCTTTTCACAGCATGACCAATACTTCATACCTTCGTGAAATACAGCGATACCATTATGATAAACACAAGTCTCATCATGGCTTTTTTCTCCTTCATAAGCCTAAAAGACTGAAACACTTACAAAATTTCAACTGCATAAAACATAATTCAGATGCACAACGATGCTCTGCAAGAACCATCCTAGTTCTTAATAATACAAAAAATAGCCCGTTCGCATTGTTCAGAATAAGAATTTAACGAATGAAGAGAAAGCAGACAATTTCAAGAACCATACCTTTTCACAGCCAGGATTTCTGCACAATGCACCGATACGAATGCTTGGCTCTGATTCTTGGACCTTCTCTGACTGAAATTTTTCGATAGCTCTTAATGCAGCCATAGTTGGTTCAAGTTTTAACGGTCTCATCACCGCTGAATAATTCTGTCGAGCAGCTGGTTTATTCAAACCATTCCAAACGATCACCTGCAGTGTTATGTTCCATTCATATTAGTTCTCAGTGACATCTGAAGATGTTTAGAGCAAGTACACATTCGAGCACCACAACATAATTTGCACAAAAGAAAATTAAATCTAGCAAATACGTTCACACAACTTGAAAACCCATGATTTACAGATAATGCAGCTACAGTGTTCTAACTCAATAACACAGAAAGTTGATCGACTACAACCAATAGATTTTGTCACACACAAATCAAATGAATTGAATAACAAAAAAGTTATTCCACGTCTGACAGATTAAACATAAATCTATAAAATACGTATTAAGATTCTTGTTTGAAAGTTCACAGTTTAATATTTATACAAACCGAAATTAGATTGCGACTAAAAGTAGTTACTGTCCCTCAATACAGAAAATTTTACTTTAATATACCTCTTTCTGTACATATGATTCATCCATTTCTTCTGATTTCTGATGTTTCACTTCTTGTGCAGGTTTCACACTACTATGCTTTCCTCGAGTGCAGCCTTTTAAGCTTAACCATGTGCCAAAATCAGTACTTTTCTTATTGCAACAATTCCATATTTTATATGCGTCATGAAAATATGGTGCTCCAGGATGATATAAACATGATTCTGAAAGATACATATACATGTCTAATTACATCGCTAACCAGGAATAATTAGAGAAATGGTAATCAACAGACAAAATTGTGATATTATTTTAAAATGAGAACTAAAAATGTACAGAAAAATTTGCAACTTATATCCGAATTCATTTATTTTTTTGAATATTAGTTCTTCACAAGTGTAAAACATTAAAAACAAGGGGACAATTTTAAATTTATTCTTCAGCACCTAATTAAGAATCATCTATACAGGTGAAAATGAATAAACAAGCAAATTGTAAGTTTAAAAAAAACTTTAAAAGTTTGCTATTTAGCATAACTTTTGATTACTGCATATTAATTCTCATGTCTTAATAGAATGGCAAGTAATCAACTGTTACGTTTAATGCTGCAGAAAACTTAAAAATTGAACGCGTAATGCATTAAAACATCATAATTATTTTTTAAATAGCCATGTTCTTTCACTATTTTTCTTTACAAAGTATCAGTGAAAATAATCTCTTAAATATCATATATATATATCTAATTATAAACAACATATGAAAAATCAGTTGTCGAAAAAATACTGCGCAAGAATGATTACAAAGAGAGCAATTTCAATGCATCAAATAATACTGACATCAATCGCATTAATACAATAATTAATAAATTACTTTACCATCATTATTGTCAGAAGGATCAAATTTCAGACCACATCCTTTATTATAGCAATAAAGCAGATCCTCTTTCTCCATCTTACTCGCTTAAATTTACCTTATGTGTCAATGTAACAGTGAATAATTTATCCGAGAATAACGAGATTACCACACTTCATAAAAGCCGTTAAAGTGAATCCAGACTGATAATTATGGAACTTTCTATCTGAATCACAAGTATTAGAATATGGTTAACAGGAATGATGAGAACTTACAAGATACAGAAAAACACGACGTATGGGAGACACGTATAATTGAATTAATATTAACACGTATTCATGCAACGATAAAGCGCAGAGCTGAGTACTTTATGACATATTTATGTCTCATATTTACATATGATATTAAAATAAATTTAAATTTTCATATTTTAGTCTAAAACAACAGAGTTGAATATGTTAATCGAGCTTTGTTATTACAGTCTCAATCATACAATCACTGCCTCTGATGTGTACTTGCAATTAATTAATTAATCTGTTTATTTATTTACTTATTTAACCAAATTATTTATTCAAATTTAGGAGAAAATTTGATATTTCATTCAAAAATATCAATTTTAGGGTGTAGCTGAATTCGAAATCAAAGAACAGATAGTAACTGAGTGTAAGAACTACAGGTTTGTTATTTAAAGATATGGAATTCAGCAGTAAAAGTCATTTTACTTTTTTATATCATCTTAAAAGGTCGACTTCAGTGCTTTTAATCTCTTCAGCCTTTGAGTGAGTAATTTCGTATATGTCTGTTCAATTGTTTTTAATTATTGCTTTTGAATAGTTTATATTCAGTTCTTATACTCAGTTTTCAAGTTTATTAAATCAGTTGCTTATTTCTCCTTACATATTAGTATATGTAACGTGGAAAAGTCGTTGCAGTGCTCAAATATGAATGATTCAAGTAATCACTCGAAGAATGAAGAAGGTAAGATGTTGTTTCTAAGAAACGCATCAATACAAGCTACGAACAACTTATCAAATTCAAAAAAGACTAAAATAACGTCGAAAGAAAGTAATTTGAAAATTGGGAAAGCTTCAAGAACAACTGAACATACCATCAAAAAAAACTGTTTGTGTCGAGTAATGGTTTGTGTTGTGATATGCAAGTGGTAATTAATAGCAAAATGTTTGATGCTTGCTCTATTTTTCTATTTTTCGATACTTCCTCTCTAACACCTTCTATTGATAATAAGAAGTTGCTAAAGTGGTTAAATTTTAAACATTATCTCTATCGAAGAAGTAATTAGTTTGGAGGGAAAATTTCAGCTTCAGAGACTAATTATTCTTGATTTCACGTCATTGCTACAGTTAACAAAGATCATTCCCATTTTTATTTAAATCAAAATATTAGTTTTTCTTGAGATATTTTTAATTTTCATCTTTGAAAGATAAATACTGATTACTGAAAATAGTGCTATATTTGTTGCAAAATTATAGAAGAAGCTATACATCATATGCTGCTGTAAAAAATCGACACCAAATAATTACAATTTAGCAGTTAGTTATTGAAGATTCGTTCTTTTTCATCTAAAGATTTGTTTCTCATGTTATTTTTCTAATCGAGGTTACCTACCAGCAGTAAAGAAAAAGAAATTCTTATGGAATTTTATCTATTTCAGGAAATCCAGAAAGAGTCAAAATCAAAAGTATGCATTCTAAATATTAGTTTCAAAAAACTGTTACTTTTTTAAGAGCACAGATTACAAATATGTCCATCTATGTGATTCAGCAATCAAGTATAGCATCAATAATCACTCGTTAGTAATGTATAGAATCATGCGAAAAAATAACATTGAAAAGTATTTTACAGAAATCGAATATAATAAATAAAATTGAACAAGAATTAGATCGGAAAAAATTAAAATTACGGTAAAAACTTTGATTTAATTGTAATTAGTTTTTAGTCTTTGTGTAATCTTTATTAGATTAAAATGAAAGAGTAAAGCTGAATTTAAAATTATGCATGCGAATTAGTTCATAATATCGAGAAAGAATCTTCAATATAAATCAGACTTGTAATTTGTTTTGAAATCAGTTAGTGAAGTGAACAATATTCTAAATAATAAATTCATACGATCTTAGAAATAATTCATGGAAATAGTTGCCTCCCAGATGAAGAAACAATATTTTAATGCAAATTTCAATAAAAACGTTTATTAAATTGAAGTGGGTTAATATATTTGCATTGATTTGAAAGTTTAAATTCATATATTGAGTAACATTTGTACTCAAGACGATTAGTAACCAATTATTTATTTTAGGACGAAAAATAATGATGCAAACATTTTGCCAGTTGATTACACTCAAAACTGTCAAACATCGGAAAATTCAAGCACTGAATTTCAAACTAACTTCCCGCCAGGCAAAGCAGCTGGAAATAAAACAATATTGGCTCATGGTAATGTGCGAACAATTCGAGAAGTACCAACTATATCCTATCAGGTTTCACAAACAAAACTTGCGAGAGTCAGAGTTTTGCAAAGCAAAAGATCTTAATGAAGGATCTTAAAAAAAAGAAATCTAATTAAGACTGAATAAATTGAAATTAAACTATTCCCAAAAGCTCAACCAATTTTAGATTGGATCGCAAAATCTAACAATGAATATGCAATATAATGAAAAAGAATCAAAGCAAGAAACTTTGACTATTCAACCAAAAAGAAAGTATCTACATTGGCCTAATTAGTTTAGTATAAGAAAGATGATTCGATTTGTAAGCACTGCTAAATGAAAATATGTCGCATAACAATTTTAATATTAAATTGAGAAAAAATTAACATTCAAAATTTACTTTAGTATTGCTAATTTATCACATCTTTATAGCATTTTCATACCTTTTTAAAAATTCAAACTGCAGTAAATGCATTTTCAATTTATACCAACTGCAGTTGGATTTTCCGTTTCACGTTTGTTTATCTATTTTACTGAAATTTCATATTATTTTTCAAGATATGCTTCTCGCCAGATTAAAAGTGTAAAAGCTGCTGCTAACGATCCTTTGTATGCCACACTCATTTCCACGGATCAGTCAACGTTTGAAACAGTTACAGTGAAATCAGTCAATACGCATAGTAAAGTAAAAAAGACTTATTACACATAACATATTTGTTTTTTGCATGTCAAATAAGTTTATCATTCGTCTCATCAAGATTGAACTAGTAAAAAATTTTCAGACCAAAGTAAATAGCAAAGAGATGAAATTAGAATCCAAAAGCCCAGACCAGTTACTGAGTAAAAGTAAAAGTAATTCAATGTGCAAAGAGAAAACATCGGCAACGACACTTCAGAAGATTGAAAATGCAAATTATGTGCAGGAAAATAATGAGAAAATACAAAGTACCGAACTGATGAATGATGAAGGATTAAGAAAACAGTAAAGCATAATTGGTGAAGAAGGAAGAAGTGCAATAAAGTAGTCCTGGAATGCAGGTCAAAATATAAAAATATTCTTGTTTTCATATTTTTTAAAATTCTGCTTATTACTCTATTCATCTTATTTGTTGATATAATTATTTTTTATTGGCGATTATGTTTACTTTTGGTAAATAAATGCTTGTTATCAACAGTATTCTTGTTGAAATATTTAGTGAAAAAGCAAAATTATTACAATCCATGTAATCTTTTTTTTTCTTGAAACGAATTTTCTGCCCATATCCGATTTATGAAAATGAGATAAATTGAGCTAAAAATTTTGTAATCAGCTAAAAGTCAAAGGCATTTAAAGATGGTATAAGCAACTAGCATTTATTTGCTTAGCGAAAAGTAAAAGAAATGCGCACAAAAATCATTATTGTAAACTGTTTTCTACAGGAAAAAAAAAATTTTTAAACTGATAAAAAGACTTTCCCGCTGGAAATGCAAAAACATAAGTCAGCTAATTAATTCGATCCGTAAGTATAAATTACGTTACGTGTAGATGTGAAAACACGTGCCAACACTGGCGTGTAATAAAGGATTATTCAAAATGTAATCCATATGCTCATATAGTTAGATAAATATTTTGGCGATAACTTCAATCCATCTGACCTTTCTCGATTGGTGCATCACTCATTTTGGAGTACTACATTATTATTTGAGTACTACATTACTGACATTAGATGGAGCGCAAGCATTTAATCACATACACATGTTTCAATGAAAATATATTCGAAATTAAATGTAGTTGTAGAATTGAATTACTTCAAAAGCATGAGAAATTTGCAAGACAGAAAGATTTTTCAGATTCTAAGAGATCCTGATGCAAAATATACTCAGTGAAATTGGTGAAAAAGTTAAGAATTTCAAACTTTAACTTAAATAACCAGAATAGATTTTGATATTAAAGAAGTCTCAAGCGAAAAAGAATTGATTGCAATAAATATACAGCAGAGTTTTCATTATAGTGATTAAAAACCTTATATCCTTCATATTAAAAACTCATATCTGTAGAAATAAGCCCTCAAAACAATGACAATGTCGGGTTATTACACACGTGAAAATGAGAAAAATTGTCTACGAAACGGTTGTACACTGAAACATTTGTACTGTGTACAGCTAAGATTAATTATATCGTATTTTGAAGTATTTTATTCCTACAGCAAATGTGTATGGCAATATCCATCTCATTTTCTCGTTTCTTATTTCACTGGCACTCAATAGAAAACCTTTTAGTTTAGGTTTTCTATTCCAATCACTTACTCCAATGACTTGCAAATAGCAAATGAAACCAGAAGCAAGCAACTCTGATAGTTTCTTACGCTCACAGTTGAAGTACCTGCACCGATCTAGTTGCACAATTGCTCTCTGAATTGATAATTTTGCTTTTCGTTGAGTACGTTCGTCAAATTTTGAAACCTCCTTTAGTCATTCTTTCAAATTCAGTGTGTGGGACAGTGTATAATTCATTATTAGAGATGAACGTCGTTGAGGAAGAAGTGGTATTATTGTCTTCAGTCTACCAGTAATTCTCGGCAGTATTTATTCTTCGATAACGTTTATAACAACATGATAAAATCATATAAAATAACAAGCATTAACAGATTAGCACGGGTAATTAAAATATAAATTGAAAAATGTACAAAATACACACATACATACATCACATTAACAACTATATACATATGTACATACATGAGAAATAACATGGCAAAAATATACCTATAATATCAATGAATGACAACTACACATACAAAAAATCAAACACAGAAAGCACGTGCTTTAGTACACAACTAAAGGCACAACTAAATATAATTTAACAGATTTGGGCAATAGCCAAATCACTAATACTTTTTCTTCGTTGTCCAATTGATGTCGAACAACAACAATTAAGAGCACTGCTGCCATTTAACAGACATCATTTCCAGATGTAACAAAAATTTTTTCTTCAAAAATGTTGCCATACACCAAACCTCAAACCTG
>UYYF01005068.1:0-15139 GCA_900618365.1 Thelazia callipaeda
GATAATGTATACTTTTTTATTCTATTGTAAGTTCCAATATTTATTTTCCAATTAAATTTTTCTCATTCACAGAAGTTTACCTTTTTATGGTGCACACAAATTTGCATAAAATTTTTAAAGTGTATGGATTTATTTTTATCTAAATTACAATATGCTAATTCAATAAGAACGCTTTTAACTAATTTTTTATCACTCACACAAATTGTTTGAAATTTTTGATGTTATCTTACTTTTCTATCAGAAATAATCGATAACTCTCATATAAAATAAATAATTCTTTAAAAAAGTTTAATCGATTAGTAGAAAATGTAATCTGATCACAAATTATTGAATGAACAATATTTTCGATGCATTCTTCAACAATTTAAATATAAGACTGATATAAAAATGGTACTTTCCTGTCAGTGCATATTGTGTTAAGACAAAATAAAAGTTAAAACTTTAAACATTTATTGATTTTTTTTTTAAAAATTTTTCATTTTGAATAAAGTTTGAAGTGTGAAAGGTTAAAATTGAAAAAATGTTTGCAAAAAATTGAAATGGCAAAGTATAATTCTAAAAAATTGCTTTTTCGAACATCTGAAATTTTACCAAATAGCTATGTGAATAATCTTACCGTAATTCATATGCAAGACTTTTTTTTTCTATTGTTAGCTTAGGATTAGAGCCAAAAGTTCACTACATATTTTAATGATTTATTTATTGTATACAACAGATATCAAAATCTAACGTGGCATTATTTTTGATCTAATATGCAAATTTTTTAACATTAAGGAAATCATGTAATTGAACATGTTTTCAAATTACTTTTAAATAGTAAAATAATTTTAAACAGCAAAATAATAAGTACGATTAGTTTTGTAGATCGGAATCTTACAAGATTCATTCTTTAGAATCACAAAGAAATCATTTTGAGCTCTGAGTAGCAGTAAATTAGTAAATATAAATTTTATAGCAAAAAATGCAATAATGAAAGCTACAAGCTACAAAAAATTGTTAGCAAAAAGCAAAAATTTTTAAACCCTCAAGACAAGAAAAGTTGGATGAGAACGCATATTGAAGGTCAATTAGGAATTGACGAATTCTAGATTTGGCGAAGGTCAGCTAAAAATTTTATTTAAGCTCATGTAAAGATCTCGCTCAGATCCAAATTCAGTGAAAATAAAATTGAAAAATTCGAAATAGAAGTAGTTCAGATCCGTAGATCACTTATGAGTCTTCACATCTTGCAATGATTATAATTATTCAATTTAATAATTATTTTTATTTCAAATAATTTACAATACAAAAGTTTTAAATTAATAAATATATTTTGAAGAATTTGCAAGCATTTTGACAAATTGAAAATTTTTTTATAAATAATACAAAAAAATATGATTATATAACTATTTAAGTTTGAATTAATTACAAAACTTATCAGTACAGTAATGATGTTTATTACGGTAATAACAAAAAAATTATATAACACAAAGAATGATAACTATGGAAAAATTAATAAGCTTGTTTAAATATAATCGAAACTGAAAGCAACAGGATAGATAAATAGATATAGAAGGACTGCAAAAATATATTTAAAAATAAAGCAAATATTATGACTACGAAATATAGCTAAATATTGAAAATAAACCAGACAAAATAAAATTTTCACTCACAAAATAAACATTTTCAAGTTTGTTCGAAGATTTCTTTCGGATACTATTATTAATATATCTGGAAGATATCACAACTAGGTGTTATCATTATCATTATCACTAGCAAATACTTCATTAATTTAATTTTATTGAAATTACCTCATGTGATTCTGTAATGATCATTATGTTTTATATTATAATTGTTATTAATACTATCACCATCCCAACTTATAATACAATAATAATAACCTAAAAATTTAATAATTATATCTTTATCAACGTGATAATTGCTACGTACAAGTAACGATAATGGACTACAAGTAATTCACAAATTGTTCACAAGAATAGCAACATTCTTAGTTCATAAAATATTCTTGAAAGCATAGCATTTATTATAAATTCAATCTTACAGCTAATAATTGTAATTATGTTGCCTCCCTATTTATGATTCAGGATATTAAGATGCTTATTTTTGGCATCAATATTAATATTAGTATTTTATTATCATTTTGTTTTAATAAAACAACTTTGCTTTAGTCTTATGGTTTTAAAATATTAAGCTATTGATATTATCAATAATGAGCTTAATATTTTTAGCAACGCTATTATTTTACTGCTATTATTATCATTTTTTAAATAGTCATTGATATTATTATTATCGTTATTAGTATTGTATAATAATAATAATTATTATTATTACTATTATTAATTATTATCTAAAGTCGTAATAAAAATATGAATATGATATAACTTAATGTTAGATTAGCTTGATTAGAGGAACTTAAAAGAGTTTTTGTCAAAATATATATGTCATAAAAGTGAAATTTTTGATTGAGATGCTATGTAACAATAAGAAACGTTAAAGTATTTCAAATTTTTGAAGTGTGGAAAAATGAAAAATTTTCAGACACAAATGACAATGTTTGGTTTTTGAAAATTTTTAAAAGAAAGAAAAATTTCTAAAATTATTTTTGCTGAATTTTACAAAAAAATTAGTACTAATTGCAAAAATCATGGCATAATTTTAAATTCAATTTATTGCACAAATAAAAAATTGAAATTTTATTTTTATTGCATATTTTGAATTTGGTTTTATTTGAATTTAGCAAATACATTTAAATATTATTTAATTTTGAATATCTTTGAAGTAAGCGTACGTTTGTCCAGTTATTCATTTACTAAGGTTAAGAATTAATAATGAACTACTAAGTCCGAGCTAAGTTTTTTACTTTAGTAAATGTATATTAATTAATCCCAATAATTCGGCAAAAAAAATTTATCAAATCTTGTGATTCGTCACTCATGATAAAACTATTATTCAAATTGAAATCGGACTAATTAAATAATTAATTACTTAAACTGAAATCAAAAGTTTTCTTAACATGGTTACTCTTTAAATCAATTCAGTTATGTAAATTTATTACTTACAGGCTCTGCATGGAAAAAGCAATTTTAGTTAATATTTTTGCGTATTGTAAAAATTAAGAAAAATTCAAAAGTATTTTTTAGCTTATTTATAATTAAGAGTGAAATACTTTCATAGCTAGAAAGTTACTGATGAAAAGTGAGAGATAAAGTGGAAAAATAAACTTACGGATGCAGTTTCACGTATTTACCTTTCACACTTCTCTATGATCACGTCATGTTCGATATCCTTTTAGAACTGGAAATCAAATTTAAACATAATCAAATAAGAGCTTTGAAAAAATACATATTCATATAAAAATCTTAGCTCATTGTTTAATTCAAAATGTTCAAATACAATTATCAATTCTAATCACAAATTACATTTTCAGTGTGGTCCAATATTTGATAAGTAATTTAATTTTTCAATTTCGTATATTAATTACATATTCACAGAAATTTATTGAGTTTTAGAAAAGTAAACAAGATATTTATTGAAGTAAAAATGTTTGCAGAACTGAAAAGGATCACGACTAAACTGTATTTCTAGTATTTATTGAAAGAGTTATCAAATTTAATTTAGTCCATCAGGGCTGATATCCCAAGAAAATTATCGATTTTATAAAGCTTGTTAATTATACAATCGATGGAACCACATAATTTGTAAAGTCAATCAGTAGATAAAACTTGCTATGAAATTTAGAAATAAAATTACGAAAATTTTCAAGAAATTACAAAGTTTTTGATTTTCATAAAAACTTCGTATTCATCAAAATCACTATCAAATTCCTTATAAGCTATTAGTAACTCCAAAACTTTGCGAAAAAATAATTGATTTATCGATTTATTGTAGAGATTTTTCAATCACAGAAATTTGCATAATTGTGAAAAAAAAAGATTTATCAATTTTTATGAAATTATTAGTAAAATTAAATTCTATTTTGTAATAATTTAATTAATAAGCAAAAGCTTTCATTGCTTAAATGATAAAAGTCAGATTAATAATAATACGTATTAAGAAGTGAAAATGAAGCATAATGAATGCTTGCTGAACAGTTTACTTTTACTTTCCACAACACGGAAAAATTTCATTTTGAATCAAAAAGTAAAAAAAAAGTTTGCTTTTATTTCAGCTAAATAGTTAGCATCGAAAAAGACCACTGGGATATGATAAGGAATGATTACAAAGTGTAATATGACAATTTTGTAGTCTAGTCTATTAAAATTGGCAAAACTAAGCATTAATTTAGCATTTAAGAATAAAATATTACATGATAAGAAGAATCGCCGGTACTGATAATATGAAATTAAATTCAGAAATTAAATTACCGGTAATAAAAATTGAAATTCAAAGATTAAAAAGGTAATAATATACAAAAGTAAGTCAATACTTAAGATAAATAACTAAATAAATATTATAACTTGCCACTGATTACTCATAATTCAAGCGTAATTTCAATTCAACGCAGTTGATAAAGCTACAGCTCAAATTTTACCCTATAATAGTGCAAATTTTTTTAAATTAACATTAAAGCTTTGAAAATTTGAATTTTAAAATTTGAATGTTATTTCTTTTTTATACTTTGTAATGGAAAAATTTTTATTAGAAAATAAATTTTTATTCAAACAAAAAATTTTTAATTTTTAATTTCTTGCAAATTACTATCACAGTGATTGTAAATCACAAAAACAAATTTGCATATTTAAAAAATTTTAAATTTTGTGTAAACTTTTGATAAGTTTAACAAAATTTCAAATTTTGTTCTTAAACATAAAATAAAACTAAAAATAATACGTGAAATTTAAATTATGAATATTCTTTTTACAAAAAAAAAAATGGCTACAAGTAAAACTGTTTGTTTTGACTGATCAATAAATAATAATAATTGATCAAGCATTTAATAATTATCGATTACTTCGTGATTAGTAATGATAATTCTTTACAATAAATACACTTGATCAAAATATGTTATATACGTACAATATTTACACTTACCACAGCTGAAACTGCAGTTGAGGGCAAAATTTATTTTTGACTAATATTCAGATATGATAATGGACAAATTATAACTTGAAGTATAAACTAAGCAAAGAGCATTTCAAATGTTAAAGGCTTAGTGTTGCTTAGTTAGTCTAAGAGAAAGATAAAAGGAGCTAACTAGTTCAAACTGATTCTTCAAGCCATTTATTAGCTAAGCAAATTGCTACTGCAGTGCCTCTAAGCACACCAAACAGTCTGTCAGCAAGCATATGATAGTCACAGTCTTCCCAAATCTAAGCTAGTCAAGCTTAAATCTGCACTCCTTCAAACTTTTACACTAATTCAATTCTCTACTAGCATATAAAATCTTTTAGACTACATTCTTCCTTCTACAGTTATACTTTGAGTAATATATACAAAAGTTCAGAGTTAAAAATTTAAAAATATGTGATAATAATTTTGTCTCAGCAAACTTATTTTAATATTTTTTAATAGTTAGTATTATTATAGATATTTTTTGCTAATACTTTAGAGCCCTAAGTATTTTCAATACAATATTAATATTTTAGGAATTAATTAAATTTAAAGTTAATCAAATTATTATTGGCAAAGTTTTTTAATGCTGTATAATTACAGTAAAAGCAACGCTCATTGCTTTTTTATCAAGTAAATACAAATTTGTATTATAGTTTACAGTTATAAACTATCCTTACCTTTTTGATCACCAAATTTGTTTTCAATCAGTGAATAAATTGCTTAAAAAATTAGGGTCAAATGAGTTCTAATTGAAAGAAAAGAAAAATTATCATTTTTATTATGTATTGTAAATTAAATATTATACATAAATATAGGCAAAAAAGCGGGAAGTAAATAGTGCTGAAAACAATAAATTTTTAATCGTTCCTCAAACTTTAAAGCCAAAATACTTAATTTAAGCAATAAATTTTCACAGCAGTAATAAAAAATGTACTAATAGTAATAAAAATAATATTTTGACAAATTTTAACTTTATCTTTTTTCTGCTTGAAAGAAATCAGCTAAAACATAATATTTGAGAATTATAATTCATTGAATTTAAAATAATATCAGTAAAGATATTTCGATGCGAATAAAAATTTGTGATAACAGTAGTTTTTTCAACTTTTTTGAGATAAAATATTCGTTTTTTACACGTTTTAAAACGTGAGTTGTGGTGGCATAATGTTATTGTAAGGCTTAACGTAACATGTGTAAAAAGGGAGTCAATATCTAAAAATGAAACCAAAATAGTTGTGGGATTTAATAAAGTTACTATACCAAACTTACTTCAATACCAAACTAATTGAGATAATTTGAACCGCGATAAAAGTTTTTTGGAATCGATAAAACCTGAATTTTTCTGATATAATCTGTAATAAGTTTGACATTAAAGAAGGTTGTATTCTGGGTTTATCATTATTTCAATGCAATAAAATAACTCAAGATTTTACTATACTGCCATTACTGTATTTAGAAAGTTAGCAAAATTTGTGTGTACAAAATACAAGTTACAGTATATCATGATTTAGAATACTGCATACAAAATAAATCACCACTAATTACTTTTTGAATTATGTGAATAACTTTTGTGCTGCAATAAATATTTAATAATAACAGTAATTAAAGTTAATAATAAAAATCAAATACAGGATATTTTGTCAAATTATGTTCACATTATTCAAAATTTCTGCATATTCTGATAAATAATGATAGCGCAAAGATCATATCAGATCAGCAAAATGATTCAGATCAAGTTTTTGTATTTACAAATTTATTTACTACAGTCAGGACAAAGGTTAGATCAAATTTTCTGCAATTAAATGCAAAAATTATTAATTTGTTTCTCTTCAAGGCATAATTATAATACAAGTGCACAAGTTAGGGCACTTTTCTGCAATTCATGCGCAGAACTCTAATTCAATTTGATCATATGAAGATTGACCAATAATTGCTCAGTCTTATATTATACAAATAAAGTATTATCTTTGTTATATTTATAATTACTACTACATACATGCTGAATACAGATATGTACCTATTCACTCCATAAAAATTATAATAATAAGTAAAATTTGGCTGTGATAAAAATAAAAATTTCATAGCACTGCGCAGCACTTGCACGACTTTTTTACATTAATTTCCACCTCGACGCATTTTTTACTGCAAAAATTTTTTGCTTGCATTTTGGCTTAGTTTTTTTTTTGTAAAAGAATAATAAAGTAACTTTTATGATGAATAATGTTTTATGGTTTTATGCAAATTTAGCTAGCAGAAAAGAGACAAATGTAGGCTTATTTATGAAAAGAGATGCATAGATATTTATCAAAAAAACTTTTTTGAAAATAAAAACTTACCACTTTAATACATAATAAGTTGTAAGAGTAGTAAAGGCAAATACTAAAGTTAAGTTATGTTTTATTGCAAAGTTTAAAATATTTTTTCAAATAACACAAATTTTGCATACATAAAAAGGCTAAATTGTAATCTCTAGAAGTAAAAAGCACTTAAAATTGCATTTAGTTGGCATTTTACGTGATCAAATTAAAAGATTAAGTCTAATTACGACAATAAAATTTGTAAAATTAATTCGAAACGATATTTTCAAACAACAAAAATCAAACCAAACTATAAAAATTTAAGGGAGGGAAATGTAACTTTTCAAATATCTGAAGAGATATTCAACCTTATCAATAATATAAAAAAATATTAATAATAATAATGTAAAATTTTGGCACAAAAAAATTATTATTAACAAGAAAGTACGTAATTGGTGAGATGGTAATATTTTACGAGAAGTTTTGAGCAAAGAAGTTTCTACCAATTTATACCATACTGTGTACATTTTAAATCAAAATAACTTTGATTCAATTTACTTCATTTCCAGCATCCATCCATCATTTTCAGAAATAAAGAAGTTAGAAAGTTCAACAAGTATACTGTAATATTATATATTACTTTATTACTATAAATTATATTTACTTACCAATATTCGCAGCATACTTATCCTTTACTTCAAATTTATAATTGTTCGTTCACTTACAAATAAAAAGCTACTTGAAATTTTTTTGCATTTCACATTATTATTTTTATTGTTGTAAATTTTTTTTAAATATAATTAAAAGAGCACAAATTAAACAAGATGAAATTAATATATCATTTATAATTTTGATAATTTAATAGAATTGAATTACTTAAAGATATGTTATCTTAAAAGCTTAATTTATTTTAGTTATTATATTTCAGATTTAGTTAATTATTATAGTACATTTATTTTTTGGCATTTTTCGTGTTTTTAATTATCTAAAATAATAAAATTATGTTCAAATAACATAATAACTAAAATTGAACAAAACTTACTGTACTCAATAAAGGAAGGTTATATTTGGCATCACTAATTGTAAAAATTATTTCGATCATTTTTCAAATTTCGCAAATACTACTTGATAAACTTTCAAGTACAAAAGTAAAAAAATATTTTTGGCAACATTTTAGTTCGTTTTTTAAACTTTAAAATTAAAATATTAAAAAGATTTTTTGTAAAAATAAAAAAAAGCATATAATACTAATTTTTTTTTACAAAAAATTATTACAAATTGATTTGTATATAATTACATATTATATTTTCAAAATATTTAAAATTTCAGTAATGTATTTTATAAAATAAGTAAAGTAATACAAATTTGAGTACTGATATTTATTTGAAGAGAATAAAAGTATAATATATGCGCACTTACTTAATTATTTTAATGCATTCATTTGTGTGCACAAGCAGTGAATATAATACTATACAATGCAATGAGATTGAAAAGGTCTGAAATGTGCAATAATTTGTACAAACAAATTACTTCAATTTATATTGTCATCACTGTCAGTCAATATTGTAATTATTTTTGTAAGTAATTTGTAAAAATTTCATGCAAAAATTATTTTCTATATATATTATTTAAATTATGCATATTTTCCTAGAAGTAAGTATTTAACTTTTGAACTATCACATATATTTTTCAAAAAATGCTCGAATAATTAACTAAATTTTTAATTAAAAATATTACTTTTTCAGTAAAAATTTAATTGATTACTTGAGCATTTTTTGCAAAAATATTATTTTTGGAATTTATTAAATTTTTAAACTTTCTTAACAATGAGACATTTTTTTTTTCAAATGTTTTTAAATAATATATAAAAAAAAATATGCATTGTAATTAATTAAAAGCATTGAAAAGTAATTTTTACTTATTTGTAAAATTTATGCTTACAAAATTTCTAAAACGATTCTGCTATCACTTTCACGTTTGAACTTAAAAACTTGAAAAATTTGCATTTTACGCAAGCTATCATACATTTTGTATTTTTAAATTTATTTTCCAAAGCGAATTAAAGTTACTTCAAATAGGACATTTTTTATTTTTTTACAAAATTAGTTTACCAAAGTTTTCTTTGCAAAAAAATTTCTGTACATTGAAGTGGAAACGAGTTTCTAAAATTTGATGTAAACTTTAAGTAATTTGGAATAGTCACTTTTAGAGTAATAAATTATGTGCTATACAAAGTAGTATATGAAATATTGTATGAATTTTTATTAGAATTAGCAAAAAAATAATTCGTATAATAAAAAAATATTAATCTGATAGTTAAGAAAAGCAAGGCATATACAATATCAGTAATGATAACGAGTTGAATGATAAGTGATAAAATCTAAAAGTAATCAAGCAAAAACATAATATCGTTTTGAAGGAATATCACTAAGACTCTGTAATTTGAACGTCTTAATAAAACAAATGAAAGTTCGCTTTAATAAACTGAAACGATTATTATACCAGTTTTCAAAAATAACAAAAATTATTACATTTTTTGCAAAAGTTTTTCTTTCACATTTTTCAAAAATTGCTTTACATAAAAAAATATAAATCATTTAAATATAATAGAAAGCAAAATTCTAAAA
The DNA here is from genome assembly GCA_900618365.1 of Thelazia callipaeda. Classification (NCBI taxonomy): domain Eukaryota; kingdom Metazoa; phylum Nematoda; class Chromadorea; order Rhabditida; family Thelaziidae; genus Thelazia; species Thelazia callipaeda. Next base: position 9,977 of record UYYF01005068.1, read on the forward strand.
ACCTAAAAACTTGATTACTGGAATAACATCTAATTGAATTACTTAAATTCCAAGTGAAATATGTTGAAAATATAAAAAATTTCATTCTATGTGATTACAAAAATTCAAATAATGATTTAAATTTGACTGATTTATTTACATAAAAATTGATAAAATTTTTGGTCAATTTTTGGCGTTCATTATTTTGAAGCCTAACTTTACAGCGAAAAATTTTCATTGTATTTAATAAAACTTAATTTACACTAAGTCAAATATACGATCAATCAAAAGGATTAAGGATTAAAATTTAAAATTATATAAGTTAATTAAGAAGATGTAATCATACAAATATTATTAAAAGATTGACACTGTAATCACAAAACTGATTTGTTTAGTATAATTATACAATTTGGTTTTGCGTATCTCCTAAAATAAAGTAATTATTTACTTGTGATGCAATTTATAAGAAAAGTCAAAACATTTTTGAATGAAATTAGTTTAACAAAATTGCAACAAATTTGTTTCAAATTAATTATGGAAAAATTATCTTCTAATAAAGTCATTATACGTGGAAAAAATACGGTGATTTTTAAGTAAAAGCAATTTGCGCGGAATTTTTGCTATTTAAATTGTTAAAAAATGATAAATTTATTTGAAATAGCATATATATATTATTCGTATAGATGTATATACGCTATTTCAAATAAGTTTATCATTTTGTATGTATAAAATTATTTAATTCAAACTTATACAGAATTTATTTGTAATAAATTTTCGTAGACACTATGACTGGTACAGCTTTGTTTTAGATGTGCATAATAATTTCAAAATATAAAATTTAATTAAATGTATACAAACTTAATAACTATCAAAAGTGTACTTTTCCAAAATATAATTAATCGTTGTTAAGACAAGAATTTGCCTGCAAAATTATCATAAAATGATAAATTTATGATAATTTTTTCTCCAATTTAATTTCACAAAAATTAATTTTAATCTACAAAAATCTATGTCCTAATATCGCTATTCCACGTGATCACTAAATTTAAATAATGATTTAAATTTGATTTATTTATCTACTTAAAATTCAAAATTTATTTTTTTAACAAAATGAACAATTATTATTTGAAAGATTTACGCAAATTGTTTCAATGCATAGCTAACTGAGCACACAGTAATTCTGCTAAATTACAGATTTAGCGATTTTCTGTTATAATTTAGTTCATAATAATTTTCAAAGTAATTAAAGTTTATTTCTTCAAAGCAACTTAATCGCCACTTTTTTTAGCAAACAATAAAGTTTTATGTTCTTCAATGTAAAAAATGACTTCAACAGTTGTTATCAGATCTATTATTATTAGTACTGTCATTATTTTGAAGTAATTGCGATTCTGAAAATTGTTACCTCATGTTGAATCACGAAACATCATAAAAATACTGTAATAATCACATACGATGTCAAATATTGTATGCAATTAAAAATGCCACATTAATTACACTTTTTTTTGTGTACTCAAAAGATGATTTTTTGTTAATATGCAAATTTAAAAAAATATCTCATACAAATATTAGTTTTTAACATATATGCATGAGTACATGATCAAATATATGAATTTAAAAACTGATTAAAATTGAATTAAAATGAACAAATTAATAAAAAAATTTATTACAAATCTTAAATATATGTAAATTTGTTCAAATATATAAAATTTGAAACAGCAAGAATGGTAATTTATTTTTAACAGGGCTATCTTGTTAAAGTGCCAATTAACTATATTAATTAGAAAACATATTTTTTAAAAACTATAAAATACAAAAACGAAAATGTGTGACTTTTTGATAACAATTTTATACATCAAGTTTGCTGATAAGAGTATTGATAAATTTGGAAAAATACTGTCAACAGTGTAAAGAAAAGTAATATTTCATTGATTTCAAATCACTTGCACCTTTGACCTCTTTACGTTTGATAACAGACCTATTTTTTATAAAAAATTTTGTTTTATAAAATTTTATTATAAAAAATATCTTAACAATAAGCTTTCTATGCTGTAATATTTTTTATTAGAAAAATAATAATTAATATTTTTTCTATATATTTTTCTATTCTATTTTAAGTTTATTGCATTTCTTCAATAATTTTCCTTCATAACAACCCAAAAAACATAATAATTTTTACTCAAAAAAATACAAAATTAGCTATTGTTCAATTTTATATTTTTGAATTTTTATGGAGAATAAACTTTTTTCTGCGACAGAAAAAGAGGTCAAAAGATTATTTTGCATGAGTTACCCTAAATTAAAAAAGTCAAGTAAAATTTATTTTGATATCTGGGGAAATTGATAAACACAGCTTGATAAATAATAAATAAATATTAAAAAAACCTAAAATATAAATAATAATAAATAAAAAGTATAAGTACTTTATAAAAACCAAAAATATTAATACAGTATTTTTACTGTGTTACCTTAAAATTTTTATTTTATGACAGTCAATTATAATAGCATTTTTTATTACTATTATTAGGCATAACTTTCATACGAATTATTATTCTCAATAATAGCACTGTTATCTGCAGTTAATTGACATCAAACTATGATGAGGACAAGAATTATTATTATTATTATTATTTAATAAAAAAACCAAACACTATTAAAAAACTATTACTTTCAAATATCATTGTTTTCCGATAAAAAACAAAATAAATAATCCTAATTTAATGCAAGAAATTTCGCTTAATTCTAATTCCATAAATAAATGAATGTATTTCTATTTTTTTAATAAGCTAAAATCATAAGCTTTAAAAGCTTCATTTAGCTGCCTAATATATGTTTGTTTTCACAAATATTTATTTAAAAATAGCAGTAATAAAGATTAGTTTATTTAAGAATCTAAGCTTAGTATGTCTGAACATACGCAAATTATATTTGAATTTAACTTTTCAAAAACATAAAATTTTTAATGCTTTAATATTTAATTGCATATTTTAATACAGATTTAAATTTTTACTCATTAAATATTTGCTTTGGATATCAGTCTAATTATTAAATTTTCTATTCTAGCAAATTAGATTATGAAGAAAGATGAATATTTAGTTCTGATTTTATTTTAAAATAATATATCTTAAAACAAATATACAAGTTTTATGTTATTTTTAAAAATTTTTAACAAATGCAAACATTTTTTTTGAAAAAATCTAATAACTAAAAATTTGATTACTCAAAAATTGCTGCTAAAATGTTGTAAACAAAAAAAAGTCTTAGCAAATACTAAAAGCAGCAAAATGTTATGCAAATTATTATTGATAATTGAAAGCAATTTGCGTTTTTCGTTTTTGAAAAAACGTAATAAAGTTCACTTGCATGTAAAAAAGTTTTGTTTTAGGACAAGCAGTTATTGTTAATTTACAGATAGATTAAAGCAAAAAATTTGCATAAAATTATTTTGTAACGAATACAAAATTGAAAATGAATATAAAAATGAATATGCAATAAAAATAAGTATTGAATAAAAATTTTTAAAATACCAAAAACAAATTTTTAGAAAAATTCAAAGTAAGAAGCAGATAAAAATGAAATTTTATGGCGTAAAAGTTAAATTATTACTGAAAATGATATCAAAATAAGAATTGAATAAAAATATTACAGTCAAATATTATTTTGACTATTTTACAATAAATGAATAAAAAAGTGAAAATTTACAAAAACAGAAAATTTAGGCAAGAAACGACCGCTTGCTCAGCTGCTTTACTTTATGAATGCAATGTGAATGGCACCAATTGTCGACTAAATAGTACTGTAAAAGGCGGCAAATGTTTTAAAATAAATAAAAAACAAAAAATTCACAAAATTTGTAAAAAAGTTCAAAATTAAAAATTTATGCTAAAAAATTTTAAAACTAAAAATAGAGTGCAAAAATAGCGCTAAAAAGCAAAAATAACGTTTAGAATACCGTTAAAAAAGAAACAATTTTATCATATGGTATGCAAAATTTTTAGTAAAATTTTTACTTTACTAAAGGAATTTTAACACTTTTACGTGATTATCATCATCCTTTCATTATTTTACAAAAGTGATTCCGCGACTATTTGAATGCAGCAAATTAATAACTTTATGAGACATGAAGATGTCGCAAGAAATATTTGCGATTGTCGCAAATTTCTTAAAAATTTTTTGCTAAAATATTATATCTTCTAGTGTTTAAAAAATTTTGATAATACAAATATTCCAAATGACAAAACATTTTAAAATAAATATTATATTTTCTATTTTTTGGTTAAAATTTCGAATTAACTCATTTTTGGATTTAATTTAAAATATGAATGAAAATTTCAATGAAATTTGACTTAAATAGGTTAAAATTTCAGAAAAAAGAATTAAAACTGAAATTACTTAAATCAAAATGGGAAACAATTAAATTAATACTTTTACATAAATTTAAATTTAAATTTATTTTTTCTCTTCACAAATATTTAAATAAATCTCAAATGAAAAATTGACAATAATGTATTAAGTTTTGTTCTCCATATTTTTTTCAAATTTAAAAATTTTTAAATAAAAAAAATTAAAAAAAAAACAATTGTGTTATTTTTTTGGCAAAAAGAAAAAATAAATTTTAAAAAGAAAAGTTAGTCTCAAATTTACTGTATAATCTATTAAATACATTGCGATTGTCAAGAATAAAATATGTGATTACTTGTCAGTATAACATCCAAGTAAAACTTACTTTGAGTAGAGCAAATTAAATTAGCAAAGTCTGATTTCCACTGATCAATATATATTCATGAATTAAACTTCAGAAGGTATATATGAAACAGAAAATGAGAAAAATATATTACTAAAGAGATATTTTAATAAACTACCGTAAAATATAGGTCACTTTTTTACGAACTACGATAATGTGCTCATAAATTTCACTACTATTTACATATTTGCAATACAAAAATTCATCAAATATAGCTCAAATTTAAAATAAAAAATTTTCAAAAATCTATTATCACAAATTAAGTATATTTTCACGAATGTACTGTATGCTATGAAATATGAATTAACTTCTACAGTAAATTAATGCATATAGTATTAGATCTCATGCACTGTATTTTATAAAATAAATCTGTATTATTGAATTGATTTAGTTTAAGTATATTTTCACGAATGTACTGTATGCTATGAAATATGAATTAA
>UYYF01005069.1:4246-16061 GCA_900618365.1 Thelazia callipaeda
CTTTTTTTTTGAATAAACATTCTATTAAATGATTTATAGTTATATATGCATAATTTTTTATTTTTAAATATAATTATATTTGATTATGCTAATTGCTTACTTTCAGAGGCTCGCAAGCTTTTGTACCAGAACATTACAATAAGCAGATACGAGAGTCAAAATTGAATACAGTAACAGGAAAAGAAATGAAAAAAGGTAGACAGAAAAAAGCATTGGAATCAGAAGAATTAGTCGAATCTGAAATTGACTTAGATCAAGCTGCAATGGAATTGGCCAAAAAAATGGCTGCTACTAGGCTTGATTTACAGGTTAATTTTTATTTGAATTGGAAATTAGCATTTCTTGATTGATCTAACAACAAACATTATACTGAATCTTAAAATCAGTTTGCCTTGAGATAAGAAAGATTTAAATCGACAAAGCGTCTCAAGCTTAGATCTCTAGATTGATCTAAAAGCTTTTAATCTTTGTAGACAGTTAGAATCTTTTTGCATAATTAGAATACATATATATATATATGCTTATGACAATCAAACAATTCAACTTGAAATTTGTAAATTTAATATCAAATTTGGTAATTGCAATATTTGAGCAATTTTCATTTCAAACTTCGAAATTTAATATAAATAATCAAAATTATATAATCATTTAACTTATTTATTTGTTTAACAATCACAAACTTTACTAAAATTTGACATCACAGCTCATAAAGTTAAATCACAGCTCATAAAGTTAAATTTGCAAGCCATTTTAATTATTTAAGATTTTAGCATTTTAGACTTAAAATTTCACACAAATTAAAGTTGAGATTTTTAAAAACTATCAATGAAACTTTGTAAATTAAGCATATAAAATTTTCTAATTATCCTTACCTTTTGACTGTAGCGGATTGTTCACGTTTATTATTTGTGATTTTAAATTCAAAAAATGGAAAATAATAAATAGTGTTAAATGATTATTAGAATTGTTATATATAACATTTATAGGATTGGAAAGTACCAAATCACGATAAAAATTCAGCAGCTAGCGAAAGATCAATCGAGCAAATGCATGAAAAGTTGGCAGTATTACCAACATTTATTTTAATTACTTATTTGATTATCAAATTATTGAATTAATGATAGGATTGAAAAGGAATTTTAGTACTGATAAAAATTAAAACAATTCTATATAAGACGTAAAAATTTTTTTCTATATTTTCAGTTCATGTGATAAAAATTATTATACCATTATCAATACGTAAAACCGTCATTATTATCATTACTACTATTATTTTTTTGTTTACGTTATTATTATTATTATTATTATAGCTATTATCATTGTTATTGCTACTATTACTTGTCGAATCATAACCTAAATCGTATTAATTTATAAGTAATTATATTATTATTTCAGATCACCACCACCAAAACCAAAAAGGGATGAAATGATGATAGCAGCTACCAAAAAAAGTGTTAAGGACTCACCTCTGTAATTTTTTATGTAATTATAAATTTTAAGTGATAGAAAGATCTATGTTTTAGACAAAAAGTTTTATAAAAACAATAATTATTCATTTTTTATTTTCATAGCAGCTTAGTAATATATGATGCGAAAATGATAGTTGGAACAGTGATCGTTACAATTATTAATTGTGATTATTTTTAATTTCGAATTAGCATTATTTTTAATCGTGAGTTTTTGCTCACGATAGTTATAATTGATTACTTTATAGTTAGTTTTATAAATTAACCATAAAAGTAAGCACTGAAATTAATTTTAATTATTGTGAGCAAAAAATTTAGTCCAATATAGTCTAAATTAAGCAAAGAATAAAAATTTTTCATTTTCTCTCATAATTTTATTCTGAAAAAAGTATTAGAAAGCATTGCTTTTATCAAAAGAAGAAGTAAAAACGAAAATTATAATTTCGATGGGAAAATATAAATATTGAAAATTGCGCCTCAACATTTTATGTCTATTATTAATATACTGTTGGAGACAAGAACCAAATCGTGCTAATTGGGCTGGTTTTGATGATTCTCAAGCACTAGAATTGCCATCTTCTGAATCCAATTTCTTCGCTTGTGCTTCTACAGCCATTGTTTCAACAGATCAAGCCTTCGGTGATCCGCTTGATATTTCTAAAAAACAAAGCGATAACGAAGATTCTTTTCATCCACTAAGTCAAAATGCAAATAATGAGGTTTATTTTCGTTTAAACTGCAACAAATTTATTAGCTATCTAGCTTCATTAAATTTTTACATAGCTGTTCACAGCTATATTAATGTTTGTTAATATAATATTTCAATATAAGTATAAACTGTAATAATGAAGATTAGACTGCTAGTATAAATAAGTATACAAAAACCTATTAGATAATAGACAGCTATTAAATGTAAGTTACTTTCCATAAACTGTAACTAAATATCAGTTTGCTTTTTCAAGCTAAATAAGCTTTCTGAATTAAAGTTTTTGTAAAATTTAAATTAAAGTTAATTAGCTTGCTTTATGTTTGAAATTTAGCACAAATTCCGATAAATTACAAAATAAATTGATATAACTTTTTTGCTCAAACTGATTTAAATATCAAAAATAAGTTATTATTATTTTATAGTAAACATTCAACCGTAATCAAATTAATTTTTTCATAAATAATAGGATTACGATCCATTTGATGTTCCTGCAGCTGATGACTTAGTTCAAGCAGCAAAAGTTCGAGCTGCTCAATTAATTGCTTCTGAGAAAGCTCAAGAAAATGTTGATTTATTTGCTATTAAAATAGACGGTAAGAAAAGCGATGCTAGCTCACCAACTCAAGAAGGTGGAAGTCCAGCGAGTTCTCGACCTGCTGGATTTGAGGATGATTTTCAGCTTGAAGTAAAATTCAATCAATTTAAATCATCAAAAATATTGCTCAGTTCTGATCTACTTGATAATTTATCTAGATATTAGAAAATTCATATCATATTGATTTAGCAGTACTAATTTAAGTCAAAGTTTATTTATTTGTTAATTTTTTTTGAAAAGCGTAGCTAATTATCTTGATTAATTCTGTTAAGTACAATATAATTAACAAAATTAGATTATTGTTAGCTATTATATTCTGTTAGTTATAGCAATGTAATTCTTATTAATTTTAAATTAAATGAAATTTATTCAAAAAATTTAGGATGACGGTTTAAGTACATCCAGTCCACTATATGATGAAGATGATAGTGAACCACTATGTGATTTCCCAGATAAATTTACTGGTGATGGCTGGGAAATGATGATCCGATATCCGATAAAGAAAAAAATTATGGGCGATCGATACTGGAAACCATGTTACGTGAGAATACGTGATAATACACTTTTGTTATTTAATTCAAAAAATGATCAAAAGCCATTCTCGGAAATTGCTCTACAGGTTTTGTTTTTAGTTGCAAACTAATACAATTTGAAAATTTAAATAATTATTTTAAAATTTGTTCTTAATTGCGCTGATTGAAATATTTTTATCTCACATTATTGATAGATATGATGAATTAGTAACAATAAAATTTTTAACCTTTAACCTTACCGTATCCATTGGTTAGTCTTACAGTTCTTATGTTTACTTAGAGAAAGTTGAACAGTTTTTGACCTATTAAACTGAATGAATTTTTCCAAAAGTCTTATTACTTCAAACAAAATTTCAGAAGATTATTTCATAGCAGTTGAAGTACAAAAATATCATTTTAGGCTACCTACTCTTTATCTGATCCAACACTACAAGCATATGATGTTTACGGTAAAATTCATACTGTCAAACTGCAGTATGTACTGTATAAAGAACGAGTTGGCATTAGGCCAGGTAAATTACAGACAATTATTGAAAAGAATTAGCAATGAATTTAACAATAAACAAATACAAAATATTTAATCTTCATCTATGTCTTTTTGCTTAAATTATCATTTATGGTTTATTAGAATATTAAATTTTTGCTGATTGTCTCATCTTTTACTGATATTTTTGAATTACATACTGTAATTAAATTGAAAAACACCAAATATTTAGGACAAATTTCTCGATTAGTAGAAGGTCACGTAACAAAATACGGTTTACCGTTGGAGCATTCAGCACAGTGTACAGTTTTACTCAAGTTTGGCTCATTGAAAGCTGCAGAACTTTCTACTTTTGTAATTACAATAGAAGATATTTTGTTTCGATGTACTACCATAAGAAATAATTCACCAGTATATAAGCAAGATGAAGTTCAGGTATGAATGGTTTGATGATAGATCACGTGCGTGGGATTCTGAAACATAGATCACTGAATTAACTACCAATCACTTTTTAGTGCTTTCAAATTAAGTACAGGACATTTATAAATATAAAACATTAAAACAGATAAAGACCATTTTATAATATAACACTATACTGAAAGGCTCAAATATTTCCATGTTTATCTGAAAATATTTATGCAATTTATCAGATTATGCAATAAATACTTCATTACTAGTCTAAAGTACGGTAATAGTAGGTATTCATTTTTTTAAGATACAAGTTGTCTCTCACAATTCTAAATTAACCGTTCATTTTAATTCGTTTATGTGATTTAGTCCTGTCATTACAGTAAGTTTTGTTCAAAATGTAACAGACCTGATAATTCAGCTCAAATTAAGCAGAAATAACCAAAATTAAAAAATTTATACTTCTTAATCTGATCCCTTATAAGATTCACTGTTACGATGAATACTCGGCCTATGTGGATAAATTCAATATAGTAAGTGATCAGAAGGCTCGTGTCCGCTTATTCTGTCTAGCATTCGTTTCTGGATCTCCGATTCTCGAAATTGGACTTAATGATCGCCGTCGACAAGGAAAAGTTAGTACGAATCAGTCAAATGTCAAAGAAAGCGAAAAATATAAAACTATTATTGCTTTAATATAACGAAGTTGTTGAAAGTATCAGGTAATTAATATTTTGAATCAACCTAGCTTATCTTCAAGAAATATTCTTTATACTGTAGGAAATAGTACGTCGAAAAGATATTTTACCGATGTATACTGAAAGATGGATACGGTTTGAAAATCTCGAATTCCATAACACTGTTGAAAAAGAAGCCTTTGAAAAAGAACAAGTAATTCGACTCTCCCCTCCTGATGGATGTTTTTTCGAAGTAATTTCTGGTTTTTAAGTAATTTTCAGCTTGGTAGCGTTTTAATGTTATTATTATTATTATTCAAAAATGCTTGATAAGCTATGTAAATTTTAGCTTTGAAAATACTTTGATCGTTTTTAATAATAATATTATCATTATACCAATATCATTAATTATAATAATATTAATGTTATTATTAATTAATTAATTAATTAATAATAATAATAACAATATGATGCTAAAATTTTTGTAGTGAAAATATTTGGAGGAATCTTCAAAATAAAGTTTGAGAATAAATTTTAAATACATTATCGTAGTTTAATTAAAAAGGTTCTTGTATTGATGTTATTCTTGTCACGAAGGATTTTTAAATTTTTTAATAATTTTGCATGCAAATATTTTTACTCAATATATTAAATTTAATCTTCTTTGATTATTTTTTATGCAAATGGCAAAAAGTTTAAAATATGATAAAAATAGCTAAATATAATTATGTGAAATAACATCTTTTTTAATCTAAAATACAAACAGGTGATGAGATTTCGAGTACGACCGCCTAAAAATCGCGAAAAACCGTTAACAGTGAAATGCGTAATGAAAATCGCTGGTTCGAAAGTATATTAATTATTCAATTATTTTATATTCAATTCCTATTTCATTTGCGTTCAATCTTTTTAACTTAAAAAGAGATAGTTGTAAAAGTTTTATGAGAAATGGATGTTTAGATTGAAATTCGAATTGAAGCAATAGCTGCAGCACAATCAGAACATCTTAAATGCAGTCGACGACAAATACCTTGTGAAGATATTCAAATTCGATTTCCAGTACCTGAAGCATGGATTTATCTTTTTCGTGAAGAACGACGTTGGGGTGTTGGGTCAGTTCACGCTAAAGTAAAACGACCAGGAAGAGTTAAAGTAACAGATTTCACATATTTTGAAAATTAAAATAGATTTGAATTATTTTCGTTTAAAAAAGTCGTTACAAATTTTAAAAATTTGTACATTATTTTTCTATGCTACGTATAACGTATTTTTACATAGCTTAAAATCAGTGAACAATCAAATACTTTTGATTAAAAATCTAAGCTAAAGCATATAGCATCCCAATATTTGAGATATCCATGGAGTAATTAACAATTCATTTCCTGCGCATTTACTTAATTTGTTTTGCTTTTTTGTTTGCAAGAAACTATTACAAAAGTATCAATTTTTTTATTTTTGCTCAAATTTTTTTTGTTAAACAAAATTGCTACAAAAATTTTTATTTATTTTATGCTAAATATTTAATAATTTTCATTTAAATAACATGTGTACTGTTTCGTGTTTAAAATTCAAAAAAAAATTGGAATTTCAGAATTTAAAAGATCGTTTGATGGGTACGGTACAAAATGTTGAAAATTCATTAATTGAAGCAGCTATTGGTGAAGCTAAATATGAACACTTATATCGAGCATTAGTTTGGCGTATCCCACGTTTGCCAGAAAAATATCATGCAGCTTATAAAGACCATTTATTACGTTGTTGCTTTGAACTTTCATCATTTGATTTAATGCCTGAAACTTTTACTCCTACTTGTGACGTAGAATTTACAATGCCACTTGCAATGATTAGTAATACAGTTGTAAGATCAGTAAGCGTTGAACAACACGAAGACAGTGATCGCGTGGAAAAATTTGTGCGATACGTGGCAAAGTGTACTTATAAAGTTTGTATTTTTTACTTAAAAAACTGGCTACTTTATTTATTTATGAATTTTGGCATTTGATTAATAAATTATTCATTTTTTCATAAAATAAATCGAGATAAAATATAACAATTCTTTTTTCTTTTTTGAATTTGCCAAGTATGAAAAATATTATAATTTACTGTGTACACTAATAGTAATTGTACAAAACTTGTTAAATATTTACAGGTCGAAATAGATTATGTGCAATGTTCTGATCTAAACGTCAATACTATATTAGATCCAACAGTAGTTGATCCCGAAAGTTTGCTAGAAACGGTACCTGAACCTCATGAAGCCATGTTTGACCCAAAACATGTAACTGAGATGCATGGAGGGTAAGAAGCAATTTACAGAATACTCATACTGATTATTTTAATTAATTTAATTGTAATCATAACTGATTAAATTAACTTTATTATTTATTCTATTCTTTTTATTGAGCACGAAAGAAAGCAATTTCAAATAAAAGTTGAAAAGTATCCGTCAATTTCTTTTTCGTTGAAGGAAATAAAAATAAAAAATATTGTAAAACCAATTTATCGACATTTTTATCTCAATTTTTTATTATCTGATTACAGTGATAATCAATTTTGATTAATTTTTAAATTCAGATATAGAATTGATTTCTCTGATGCTGAAATTGGAGCAAATAGACCACAGGATTCTGATTCAAGTAGTGATGATGATGAAAATGATAGCAAAAAGATGCTACCGATGATCCAAATTGATTCAAAAGAATATGGTTATTGATTGGTCACGTATAAAATTTATATAAATTATTACTTATTCGAAAATTCCAAGTAACTCGTAAAATTGTTTATTTTTCTAATATGTGATAATACTGATATGAAGTAAGCTTTAATTTATTTTTATCGCAAAAGTATATGTAAAATTGATTATAAATCAGTATGAATCAAACGTCTTTAGTAGTAATATTTGTTGGATATATGAAATTATTCACTTTCAAAATTAATAAAGTTCGTACTTAAATGTAACTTTTTTAGCACATTCCTGTAATTGGTTCTTTGTGTTTAAAAATTTGCATATTCTTGTTTCCACAGGTTAATAGCTAATAAATATTAGTGTTGATCTCAAGAAATCTCTACTAGAAATGTTATGGATTCTTCACCAGTCTTCCAAAAATGATTTTATTTAAGTACATAAATGAATTACGGTTGCTATTTAAAAATTATTTTGTTTCATGCGATGCTTTAAAAAAAATATCAACAAAATTATTAGCGGTTAATTTTGAATATTTTGGCTTCTCAAAATTAATAACATTTTTATAAATTACATTGCTAAAACAACTACAATTTAATTTTGGTTGAAAGCATTTTTGTAATTAAAATTTCATTTTTTGACTTTTAACGGTCATCATATGGCTATTTACGTGAATTCAAACAATTACTAAGAAACTTAATTTTAACTTAAATACAAAATAATATAAGAAACGTTTTAAATCTTAACGATTTTAGATAAAAATGAATATCCTTCTGTTGTATTTTTCAACATTTGAATATTTGAACACAAAAATTTTGACATAAATTAATTTGAAATCATTTGAATATCAAATTTTTACCAATTAATAGTCAAAAATTATTCGATAGCACGAATGCTTGTTATATCCTTTATATGAATTTAATTGTTTTCTTTTTATTATCATTCAAAAAAGCATAACAGAGTAATTATTATCTGAGAAATTATGTACTAAAATTATCAAATTTTATTGTGCACATTCTCACCTTCTACGATATCCCTTCCTAAGCGTACATTAATCCTTCAAGTAATTTCAAGTTTATCTGTTCTATATGTATGAGATACTGTATACTTCAAGATAATTCAGAAATATCTCATTAATGATCTATTGAAAGATATTTTTATGCATTGCAATGTGTCATATGTTGCTTTTGTAAATACAGTATTACATTCGATTTTACAACACTATGATTTATAGTATTCAATTTTCAAGGAAAATTAACAATTAAAACATCAACGTATACAACAGGTATTTAGATTACTAAGTACTATTATGCTATAAGTACGTAAAACGTGAATATTTTATTAATAATGAAAATATCTCAAAATCGTCTTCTTCTACCAACTTCATTTGCATACAACTTCTTAAGAGCCTTTTCTAGTCGACTCGAAATACTAACTATACTTCTTTCAGACGAATCCAATCGTAGTTGCGCCATTTTCATCTTATTTTGTAAGTTTTCAAGAGTACTTCTGAATATTTGGGCATTCATAGCGTTGGGAGTAGTAACTGTCAATGTAGGTACCTTAAGATTTTGTTATTGAAATTTATGCAAATGATTGAATAATTATATAATGGATGAGAAATATTGTGTCTCAAGAAATTATTTTTATATAAAATAATGATTTTTTATAAAAAATTATCGAGAACTGAGATGTTTTCATGCTAATATGACTAAATTAAGTGCTTGCAATTAATTTAAAATTTTAGCAGTTCATAATATGAGATACGATAACCGTAAGTAGAGTATTTATTATAAATTCAGAATGCAGTTTGAAAGTCATATTCAATTTCTATTTAAAATAACAATACAATTAGTATTTACAAAACTGTGTTCATTTGAAAACATCATTAGTTTTTCTGTGAAATATAAAAAATTGTGATAATTTCATAGTATGCAAAACTCAATAAATTATTACAAAAATTATATTACTGTAAAAATGCTCTAACTTTAGCAATCTTCCTAGTTATTCGTATATTGAAAATAAATAAATATTTTTTTAAGAGATATAATACAATTTCACATTAATAAAAACTTCTAAATTTTGAGAACAAAATCAAAAAACATACCATTTCGCTAAAATTAATTGCTAATGAAAAAAGAACAAGGATAGTCAGAACTCTTGATTTCATACTTTCTAAAAATTGTACAAAACTCAATTTCTTATTTACAAAATTTGAAATCGAAAATAGAAATAGATCATAAATCAAATACAGTTACAACAAAAAAGAATACTGATTTTAATTTTAGATTTGTTATAGTGAATAAAGTATTAAATACTTTTTCTGATAAAATATGGTGAATAAACACAGCAAAAGAATGAAGTTGAAAAGGTTTTGTTGTAATAAAATCTGAAGCATATAGATAAGAATTTGGAAAATGTTTGAAAAATGAAAATTTAAGAAAGTTAGGCGAAAGCGTTTGATTGCTCAAATTTGCATGATTACATAAGCAAACATTGTATATTTGTAAAAGCATAAATTGTATGGAAAATAAAAAAGTTTTTAGCTTCAAAATTAGATCAAACAGCAATTCAAGATGAATAGAAAAAAGAAAGTTACAGATTCTTACTTGCACGATCTTTGCATTCCGGAGAAGCATTGAATAGTTAGTTATAATATTTTTCAAATGTATAAAAGCAATTTCAGGTTAAATTTGTTAATAAATAATAATGAAGATTTAAATTTGCATTATGAACTTATTTGATTTTGATCTTAATTAAAGATTTTCTTTAAAAAAATAAATCCAAATAATTTATTTTTTTAAAAAAATTATTAATTAAGGTCAAAATCAAATAAGTTATGTTTAGAAAAGAGTTACTTCAAACTGTATTTAAAACTTTTATTAATAATTGATGTCAACAATATCCGTTTAAGATAAGCTATTTGAACTTTATTTCATTTAAAAACTTTATTTATTGAAAAAAATTGTAATCCATTATTTCGCCGGTAGTTTTTACCAAACGTAAACTTTGAATAAAAGATACGACGAGAATTTGGTTTTGAGACTAATAAGTATATACTGAAGTAAATACTTTATACTTTTCTAATATATATCGATGAGTAAATTACTTCAAAACATATCCATCTTTTCAAACTTCACAAACTTCATCACAAATAATTAGACAGTACTTAGCTTGAACAATTATTCCAATTTTGTTTATGTGGGTACAATAACTTTTTTTAAATAATAATAAATTCAAAAAAATGAAAGTATTTTACTTTTTCAGTTTAACCTACAAACTTTCTGCTACGTATATCTAACAAATAGCAAAAACAAAGATTTGAATTCGCCACATTTCTACAGACTTCATTTTCACACGAACACATAATTCATTTAATAATGTCAAACATAGAAATAATCCGTAATTTATGTTCAAAAGTTACCAAAATATTATTTTGTGATCTGTTTGCGGAAAATTTTACGTTGCGATATATTTGCGAAAATATTTCTCTCCACATAAGTCACCCTTACATACTACTAAGTTATACTGGAAAGCTAATTTCAAATTTCTTCTAGCAAGGAAGCTTTCTAAAATTGCTACACGCCATTAGCATGTTGCTTGCGATTCTACAATACTTTAACGAAACGATCAAAAGATATATTTGTTCTTTGCTATACAGTGAAACTTTCTTTGCAAATACAAAGGCAAGTAATGAATAACAGTTTGATTTAGAGATCAAGTATCAAACAGTAAAAATCTTCAACAAACACATATGAACATCATTGACATACAACAAATATTATG
Organism: Thelazia callipaeda; assembly: GCA_900618365.1. Lineage (NCBI taxonomy): Eukaryota > Metazoa > Nematoda > Chromadorea > Rhabditida > Thelaziidae > Thelazia > Thelazia callipaeda. The sequence continues at coordinate 15,588 of UYYF01005069.1, forward strand.
CGAAATTGGTACTACAGATGAATTTACCGCATAATTTTAGTGCTACAAAACGATACGACGTGGTTCTTACGCGGAACTACTTGCTGCAAAATTAAGTCGAGCTTATTAAGTTAAAAATTTTTATATCTTTGTTCATTTTTAGTGGCAGAAATTTTAAAGAAAAATGCTGAAAAGCGCGTTTTTCTTCTTTATGCATAAAACTATCTAGAAAAAAAAGCACATTTTGAAAAATTGTGTTACATCGTCAACAGTCTTCACATCGATAAAAATCTGTAGATCACATTTGACCTTTGCGAATTCGTATAATAATTCCTCCTTACGCAACAATATATTAGTTAAATTTCTGTTAAAGACAGCATAAAAAAGTAGTCTGAATAAGCACTGAAGTGTAATCATAGACATTCATGAAATTTTATTCATCACGTGTGCTTCTTACCATATTTCACACTTTAATCTTTATCACAACCAAGTGTT
>UYYF01005070.1:0-14097 GCA_900618365.1 Thelazia callipaeda
TATGGATTTCACGAGGATGTAGAAACGGAAATCAGCACAACAAATCTGAGCGTGAAGCAAGTAGCATCAGAATGGCGGAATACAGCTCAGCGCCAGAATCAATACAGCAAAAAGATGACTAACCTCCACATTATTTATACATATATATATAGTCATGTTATTTTCCCTTTCATTAGTTGTTTCTCATAATTGTCATTGTCAGAAGAAGAGTTAAGATGGAAAGATTGATGAAAGAGATTAATTTTGACAAAAGTTATTTCCAACTTGCAAAACTTTTGTTGCCAGTTGAAAGTTATGTGTAGTGAAAAGTTGGACCTCAAGTAATTTTCACATTTTAATTTATTTCAAGCATTATAAGACGATTAACATTTTCCACACCTTCTCGATTTTAATTTTAACTTAACTTCGTGCAAGTGTGATACTTTTCTTTTCATTAGTTGTTTCGCATGTGTTTTTCGGTGATTTCAATCAAACTGAGGTCAAGTATCATAATGCTGGAGATAATGGTAGTAATAATAGGAGATATGACAGTATTAGCATTTATACTCATGTATCAATTTTTACTTGCTTGAGCTCTTTAACTTCTTAATTTTTATCGCTTTTTCTTAGCAATAAGTTGAAAATCATGAAAATTAGATTCTTCAGAAAAAAGCAGAAATTCAGTAACTAACAATTATGTGGTGAATAATTTGGTGATTTCACTTATCTCCCTTGTCTTACATTTAATAATTTGATAATATTAGTAGATCCATTTTATATGACAACTTTTGTATTACATCGTAATTATTCCCACGATATTACATTATTTAATGAAACTCAGTGAGTTATTTGTTGAGCGTCTTTACCCTCATTCCCTAAGCTTTTGGTATAAAGTTATTTTCAACATAAGATTTTAATATATTTAATAAGTTTTGCTATGAATAAGATACTTTATTTAAAATTTCTAATGTTTTTAGTGATCTTCAAAAAACCTTAGCAGTATTTAGGGTTTCTAAAAACTATTGCAGCACATGTTTGCTTGTTTTTTCTATTTTAGCTGAAAACTGTCTCAAGTTAATTATATGTATGAAAAATTCTTTTTTTTTTTTTTGAAATTTATTAAGTGTCGCCGTTTATTTAAGTTAATAGAAAAAGATTAAATGACCAAATAACATAAACTGCATTTAACAACGGTTGTCTATTGTATGCATTTCAAAAAGAATAAAGTTTTTTTTTTTCAAACAGAAAATGTGATAGATGATTCCATGAATTCAAAAAGGGTCAAGAAAAGTCAAATATTGTTATTTATTTTATGTGAAGTTAAGCTGCCTTTACAAACTGCTAGTTATTATTATCACTGGCTACACTATGCGATTAAATTACAGAAATTGAAAGTCATTTATTATAAGTAATTGTTCAAAAACAGTAGCATCAGTAATAGTTATTGTTAGTAAGATTTATCTCATACCAATATAACAAATCTTATTATTTGTACTATCAGTTCTGATATTTTTTAAAATGACTTTGTCATTATTGCTTAACTTTGTAATCTTAAGCAAAACCGTTTTTTTCTCACTTAACCAATATTCTTGTTGCTCATCTATGAATTTTCAATCCTCAAACTTTTTTGCACTTAGTAGCAAAAAATTTCAGAAATTACCAGCTACTTATATTAAGTAATAATGATAAATACATATGCTTTCTTGAAGTCGAGATTCTGTTGGTCCATTGGACATTAAACAGTCTTTGATCTTCATTTTACTTGCTCTGCCATTCAGTTAATCATTTGACTACATTTTGAAAAAACTGGTTCTTTCTTTGCATCATACAGTGATTTTCAAACATTATCGTTTTCAGACTACGGAATTTTAGCCCTTCAGTTTTTTCTTTTTATCTGGCAAAGTTTCGTCGAAAATTACCAGAATAAGTTACTTGCATTAATTTAAGGAATATGAGTTTAGCATCGCTCCTTCGTAAGCATCATCCATATATGAACTTTAAATGATTTACAGATACGTTGAATCATTAGCAATTTTAATTATTGTTGACATTGATAATTTTACCTTTCACACTATGGATGCTTTCTAAAACTTATTTTAATCTCTTTATATTATTACTTCAGCATCCTTACAGCTCAGTTTTGCAAAGTGCTACATTTATGCTGTATTCATTCTAACTGATTACTTATTTTATGCTTTCTTCCTTATACTAATTTAGTAACAGTAATACTTAGAATAGAGACTCGCATTATCAAAGTGATACTGCTAAAATTTTTAGCACTATTAATTCAGTGTCGTACAGCAACTTGCACATTTCATGAAATATGAATTCTAATACGGGCGGAGCATAAGTGGTTACATAAATTCACGTTTTCAAGTGAATTTTGTTCTCTGTGAGCAAAAAGCATTTCATAAGTTTGCAGTTTATTTTTGACTATAGCTTTATAAAAGATGAACTTACAATTTTTTTTTTTCATGCATTTTTTGTTACGATTTATCACGTCTTAATTCTGAAAACCTGATTTGATCAATGAGAAGATCAAAGCATTGATAGAAAGCAACAAAGAAAACGATAGAGTAGCTTAAGCTTAAATCATGAATAGTTCAGAAAGCATATATTGAAACGGATAAAAAATCGGCAGATTTCATTTTCAATTATTCAATTTTATACTTTATAGCACTCATACACGCTTGGAGAGATCTGAGTTACACTGTGAGTTAGCTGCTATTAAATCATAAACTTCTTTAATATGAATGAAACGTAATTTTTTTAGTATCTCAATTCACTTTCTAATTCATATTTCATTAACATCAATAAATTTCAACTTAATGTCTATTGATATTAATTGACATCAATATTTCTATGATTAATCGATAAATATTAATTTTCATAACAAAATATGATGAACCACCCTTTGATTTTGAGCCCGTATTTCGATTTTCACTCATGAATGAAGAAGAATTGGTGTTCATTGCTGAGTTCTAGTAATCTTTTCATTTTCTCAATATCAAAGATCTCTACAGGCAGTTTTTTGTATATCACTGACAGCTACTTAAACTATTCATTTTTAAGAGTAAAGAGTAATAATTCATTGCAAGTAGTGGTAATTTATTACTTGAAGACCAGAAAGTTTTATGGTAATTGATAGTAGTAATTCACATTTCATACTAAATTATATTTCCAAGAAAAAATTAAAATTTTTCAAAGTAATAAGTTGTAATTAAAACAAGAATTTCATTTGTAGATATTAGATACCAATAATATTGTCAGTTACACGAAAAGTAGGGAGGTTTCGGTTTTATGTAGTTTTAAAACGAAGCATTTAATCGTTAAATATGAAAAAAAGATTATTAAGTTGCCATACATGAAAATACAAATCACGATATTGTTTGACATAAAATGGTAATTTTTATTAAATATACTATAGGTATTTTGTTTGCATTGCAATTTTATAACGTTTTATTTTGCACTAACAACAATTATAATTTTTATTTTTCAAACGAAATTCATTTTGCTAGACGCTTATTAGAATCATAAAAGTTATTTCAGACAAAGGAGAACGAAAAATCGAGTTTGCTGTTGTTGATATTTTTGTTGTTGATATTTGAATGTTATAGTAAATTAATAACAGCAGCACCTCACATTCATATTCTGTGTTATGAATTTCACTCAACCTTATTTTACTGAAGTAGTCAAAAAAAACTCGTTCACATTTTTTCATTTCAAATTTGCTTGTCAGTTTCTTGCCATTTTTCAAGTCAGTAACTAATAAGTTATAAATTATTTATTTTTAACAATATTTTTCGTATTAAAGTAAATTAAATGAGAGAGTTAAGTAATGTAAAGAATAAAAACTGGCGACACAGAAAAGAAGAGCTAAATTTGGAAATGCATAAATGGTAAGATGAAGTGCATAAAATTGAAGTTGGATGCTGGATCGTAGACTGAAAAGGAACAGTTTTGAAGAGATATATATTGTTGAGCTATTCATTGTTAAACTATTCATTTTTAAGAGTAAAGAGTAATAATTCATTGCAAGTAGTGGTAATTTATTACTTGAAAACTAAAAAGTTTCATGGTAATTGATAGTAATAATTCACATTTCATAACAAATTATATTTGCAAGAGAAATTGAAATTTTTCAAAGTCAGAAGAATTACTTTTGAATTACATTATTTGATTTCTTTGGACTTTTGCATGAAAGCAAATTTTTCAGGCTCTTGAACACTAAATGCAGCATGTATTTCGTATACTAATAACTTAATTTATTATCCGTTTCAGATGTTTTTACATTTCGTTTATATCTGGAAGAAAATGCTTTATCGATTCTTTTCCTTGTGTTTTCAACCATCAAAAACTCGCCCTTAAAATTTCATGGATTTTTGTGACTTAATTTTTTGCATCTCAAATGAAAAACAAAAAATTTACCGAAGCAGCTAATGAACTTTACGTAAAGCTAATGTATTTCCAAAGAACTATTTCATCATAAATTACACTGACTTTCTGATTTGCTGAATATAAATGACTTATGAACTTTGCGTAGAGATGACGTATTTACAAAGAACTCTTTCATCACAAGTTACATTAAATTTTTGCTTTAATTATTTGATCTTACGTCCTTCATTCGTAATCACTCTTAAAAAATTCGTGTATAATTTTAATTTTTTGCTTCTTTGGGTCATTTATCTTATTACTTAGTATTCTTGTTGTAGCTCATTTGACAACTCTCATCCGAAACACAAAGATATCCACTATAACTTTTGCTCAATTTGAAAAGTTTTTAAAAATTGTCGAGCTGCAATATTGATGAAAAGAAAAAAATGAGCACTCAACAAATATTTCAGTAAAGGATTGTAATATTTGTGCTAATTATAGCGGATTCATCTGGTCATTTCATCAGTCTGTTCCTTAATAGTGTTGCTAAGCAAGACACGTGGATGAAAAACAAAACTAAGAGAATTACATTAATTTCTCAGTCTTATGTTGATTGAATTTTCTGAATCGCTGGATTTCTAGAATTGTGATAGGTTGCACAATCACTAAAATACATCAATATTTTTCAGCTAGTAGATAAGCAAAATCAATAAATACATTTTATGAGTTCGCTGTTTCTACTGGTTCCTTTTTTTATGAGTGCTGGCACAAGAAGATGGCCAAGAGATGTGAATTAACATCCTTTCACTGTTCAAAGTGTTACGTCAACTTCAGTTTTTTTATACGCAAACGGTTAAATCAAATGTTAGCTTCTGATTTATGATTTTTAATTAGAACCAAATATTTTTGGATAAAATCGAAGCTTTTTCATGATAATCGTAGCTGGAAAAAGGAGTTAAGCAGTTGAAAACTTTGTACCAATGTAATGAGTTTTTTGTTCTTCATATAATTGTGGCATGAAATTTACAGTCTTTTTATTCTTGTAAAGATTACAAAGAAATGCAAACAGAACACGTAATGCAATTATTACATTTTGAATTATACCAATACAGTCTTTCCCTCTAACTTATATTTTGCAAGTGTTCATCCAGCTCACATGAAGTACTCAAATTTCGATTCCCCAAACGCAACAAATGAAATTTACATATATCATTTTCTGTTTCACAAAGTAAGTGCTTCTAAGTTATCATTAGTCGGTAACTAAAAGCCATTACTTTAGCTTATTCTGCAATGACTATTATATGATGAATTTGCAAAAGTATCGCATCAAGTAATTGTTTAATAATTATACTTTGTAGCTTGGCGTAAATTTTCTATGCTTAATATAATAAATGTGTATAATCCCTTATTTGTTTTTGTTTATCGATTTAAAAAAAGTCAAAATATCAATAATAAAGTTGTAATTCCTAAAACATTGTCATAATAAGCTTGTATTTCACAGAATAAATAGTTGATCAATATCACTAATTCATATTGCAGTAAAAATTTGCTCTGCTCTTGCCATTAGAAGAAAAAGAAATCAAATTATTCGATACATAAGCAAAACGCAGTCCAAAATGACTTTGACAGATGGATTGGAGAAGATAATCGCAAGAAATTTTTGTAATTTGGGCACTTTCATTGGCAACAACTCAGTTCAGGTCATTATTGTAATGCTGACAGCATCATTCTTGATGAGCTTAGGCATTTTCCGACTTCATGAAGTAAACAATGTTAGGATGCAGTACTCACCTAAGAACGCGCCAAGTCGTATTGAGCATGACATCGCAATGGAATTTTTAAGACAGGTGAGTTTATTTGTTTACTATCTTTTTTTGCTGATTTGAATGGAGTCCTGTACTCCCACTATAACATTTGCAAACCATTTCTCTCATTACCTTGTTGTGGCCTAGAAAATAAAACAATAAAAACTTTTGGTATTCAGTATCAGAGTTAACAACGCAACCCTTAAAGCTTGAATTAATGATTAATGTCTGCAAACCATAATTTTAATTAGTAACTTATCAATTTTTGATTATTAGTTTAATCCTTCAAATTTTCGTGCTGAAAGTTATCCGAAGAAAAAAATACATAAAGAAGTGTATTATCAAGTAATTAATATCATTTCCTGATAAAATTAATAAGAAAATGGCAATGACTAAAGTTAACTTGATATCTATATCACTATTGAAACTTACTGTCATCAACTGTAGATAGCACTCGAAAAACACACTTTACCAAAAGTTTAATAAACAAGCTTAACTAGCAGTAGGTTTTTACACTTATTTTTCGTAATATGAATTCCTTAGATATCTGTTTTTGAATTTAGTTAATTTGATCTGCTTTTTTCAAGCTTACATACCAAAAATTTGTGTTTCAGAATGGTATTCTTGACCCAGCGTATATGCTAATTGAAGCAAATGACCATGGATCACTTCTGAGAAATAAATATCGCAAAGCATTAATGCAGTTTGTCAGACAAGCTCAAACCAATGTAACAGTACAACATAAAGGTCAAATATATAGCTATAATGATTTGTGCGAGCCATTTTGCGAGATCAATACCGGTTTTATAGCATTTCTTCAACTCTACGACCAAGCTAATGAAATGACACATACTTATCCAAACATCAACTTGTTCGGCTCACAAATTTTTATTGGTGAGTTCATTTTACCGTTCAGTATAGTTCATCACTTCTTTATAATGACATTATATTTCAAATTTTTGCAGTTTTTTTTTCAACCATATAATTATTCTGTTAAATTCCTTTATTTTTGACATATTAAACGATTGACGACTTTCTAATTATTATCAAAATATTGATTACCAAGCTAAATTTTTAATTTAAATTCAAACTCCCTAAATAAAAGCTTAAATTTTTCTGTTTACCACCGCAGCAAACCAAGGAACTTGACAACAAATAACTCTATAAAACTCTTATTTGTATCTACAATGTTTTTTGATTTCGTACTACTTGTGGATTATTCCATATTTACTTCTCATCAATTAACAAAATATTCTCACAAGTAATCAATTACTTAGTTCAAGTATGGGTCCAATATTAATTTTACCTTCTGAATTGATAAATTTTGAAACGTTTGTCGCCAAGAAATATTTTTTCAAACGTTTGGTGAAAATGACTTTTATCAGTAGCGGTGAAAAAGTATTCGCGTCAATGAATATATTTACTAATATTAATAATAATAATATTAATTAATTAACTAATTATAGTAGTAATGAATAATAATAATAAAATACAATAATAATAATATTTCCTTTTTGCATTTTGACTGTTCTACACACACTACTAGCTATTAATTCAATTTATTAAAAACTATGCTTTATCGCATAATAATAATGGTAATCAATAATAATTAATCATTATAATTAATTACAAAAACTGATAATAATTTATAACGACAATAGTAATGATAATAAATAATTAATGGGCAGTAATGATGTAAGTTGTGGATTCTTTCTGGTATTGTTCCATTAGACGATAACAACCAGACCGTTATCTACGTTCACTTTTTTTCAGAAAATAACCTTGATAGACTCAATTTTTTAGATGTGAAAATTTTGCTAGAATTTGTTATCCTCAAATAAATTACAAAGTTTTTGCAAAAGATTTTATTAAATAATTGCAAGAAAGAACAAAAATTTAGAGTAAATGGCAACAAAAATAATGAATATTCAAATTTTCTTAGCAAAAATGTTAAAAAAACCATGCTTGCTCTGTTGAATTTATTACGATAACGCTGCTGCAAATTTACACAAAAATTATTTCATTTCGTCAATAAAAAATTTTTGTTAATGAAGAAATCAAATATCATAAAGAAGGTTGCTTTTTTTTCGCACAGTCTAATAAACACCATTACTTTCATTAACAATTTGCTCACTGCTATGAAAATTCTTTTTGGACCAAAGAATATATTGCATTGTTTTGAGCTTAAGCTATAAATGAAATTCAAACTGACTTCAAGATAAAATTTAGAATTTTACATTAATGATGACTGCTGCTTTGGATGATGCGAAAATTTAAGGGATTTTCATTTACTGTTCATTTTTCATATCTTAAAATATACTGCGATTGTTTCTAAATATCATCTACTTAAAGGAAACAATGCTTATGGCGTGACGCTTGAAGAGGGAACCAATGTTATTAGAGCTTTCACAACAGCAGTATTCCAACTTTTTGTTAGCGCACCTGAGCAACCAATTTTACACAAATGGCAGAAAGCAGTGATAAAGTTTAGTCAGAAAAAGGAATTTGCATTACTTAATGTAAGTAATCACTCATCACTCATTGAGTCGCCACCATAATTTTAAAACTATGACTTTGAGTTTCAATAGTTTTTGCTTCTTAATTTTTGATTTCGATATTATCAATTATAATTTTTTGACGATCATGTTTCTTTAATTAGAGAAAACTATTACATTTAACTAATTTAATTGTAGATTTAATACTTTTATTTTAAGACACAATAATAAACAATAAACAGAAGCTACGGAGACATTCATATTGTTTGTTTAATAATAAAGCAGAAAAAATAATGTTAGTAATTAAGAAAAAAAGATTTCAAACTGATCAAAAAAAATTCCCGCGAATTTTCAAATAGCTTTCAATGCACTTATAAACATAATTTAGCCAATGAGCAACTGAAAATTAAATAAAGTAGTCATTTAGAAATAATCGGTCAACATACATCTTAATCAAGACAAATAATAATTGAAAAATTGAAAATGGTAAAAAAAATACCTTTCAATTGTGAAGTAGAAATATTTCGGAGTTACTGTGTTAAATTTAGCACAGTCATTAAGATCAAAATGTTTCAAGTATAGAGCCCATAATTTATTTCGTTCGACGTAAGACATTATTGAATCGGAAATTCGACAAGTTTGTTTGTCGATAAGTTAGTTAAATGAATTTTCTGTTCAAAGTTTGCAGTGAATTTAGCAATTCCGATTTGAATCTAAGATTTAGTTGAAAAAAGCAATATTGAGACAAAAATGGTTATTTATGAATGTGGTTGATATTATCAGTACAGTTCATTTGTTTAAAAAAACCATTAAAGAGTTTGATAAATTAGATAAGTTCCCACACAAACAAGTGTATTTGCTTGTAGTGATAGCGTTTATAAAAGATATCACGGGAAAGCGAAGGAGAAAAGAATGTACAGCATTATCCAATCATTTTTTTGGTTACTTTTGAAACTTTTCAAATTATCTTTTACTTCCATTTGTGTTCATCCATTTGAGTTTAGCAATCACACTAGCGTAAATTTGTAATTTTTGCTACATTTTTACAAGGTTTCAGATTATTCTTACTAGCGATAGCTTGGTTTCAGCTGAAGTTCGCCGGATGGGAACAGAAACTGCTCCGCTACTTATTGGTTCTGTTTTTGCCGTGATACTTTTTGTTGTTATCAATTCATTTCGGTAAGAATGTTATTATTTATTGTTAATTTGTGATTGATCTCCGTATTCAATCACATATCAACGAACAGTTTTGCTAAAAAAGACATAATAATGAAATTTTTATTTGTATTCCTGCATTTTTTCAGAGCATAAAATAAAAAATTTAAAATCAGTCTTTCGCTTTATCCATTCTAAAATTTTACTGAAATTACTAAAAAAGCTAATAATATGAGATAGTATAGTTTCGGTGAGCAACTGAAAATCTTTCGAGAGCAAATCAGATCATTTCGACTGAATTTAGAGGGAATGCCGTGCGAAGTAAGCCATTTGAATCATTTATTGGAAGTATTATACCGCTACTGTCAATACTTATCTCTACTGGAATGTTATCTGCTTGTGGATTAGGTTATCAGTCGATTGTTGTAGCTTCATATTTTTTGGGGCTCTCAGTTGGTGTTGACGATTTATTTATCATTCTGCGAGCTTGGGATCGTTCGAACACCGAAATATCCGTTCCAGAACGATTATCCAAGACGCTAGAAGATGCTGGACCTTCAATTACGATTAGGTAGTTCTTATCCCCATATTCCAAAGTGAATAAAGTTTACTTTCATAATGCAGAGTCAAACTTCAATCTTAATGAAGTCATTAATAAATTACAACTTATTACAGTTTGTTATGTAAAACCAAAGCTAAACAATTAGCCTTGGTTATATACAAATAGCTAAGTCAGTTGTGATATAAACCAGTCATTGTATAATTGTGCTTCGCACTGACTGAATCATTCCATCTTTACTGCTAGGTACTTGAAAGTTATAGAAAAATTTTTTCACCTAATTAATAAAAGTTTCAGCTCATTGACAAACGCTTTGTCTTTCGGCATTGGTATCTTTTCATCGACACCTGCGATCTGCACATTTTCAATTTATTCATGCTCTGTTGTGCTTGTTTGCTATATTTACCAGTTAGTGCTGTTTTCCGCGGTATTAGCTTTGAGTGGATACCGTGAACAAAAGAATCATCATTCAATATTGTGGTCGACCAAAATTGATCCTAATGTTAGCTAGCATTTTGAGATCAATTCTCGGCTTCATTCCAAGCGTTCAAAAATTATTCAATTGCTTGATTTTCATAAAAACAAAAAAAAATTATCTGGTATTAAGTAATGATTCGCGAATTTCAATTAATAATTATTTAACAAATGTCAGAAATCGAAAGTTTTTGCTCTAGATTCGTAGTGAGTTGGTTGAAAAAATGCATAGTTTCCAAGTCTGGATTATTAAATCGTGGTCCTATGCCATAACGCAATGGTTTACGAGGTGAGTTCACTGGTTGAAAAGCAACATTTCAGTTTAGGAATCTAATTCAATATAGAACATGGTTGTTCTGTCCGAAATTTCTGTCAAACTAAATCATTTTCTGACTTGCTAGTAAACGAATACTTTCTTTCAGGATTTAGTAATTCATAATTTTATAGTCCTTTTGCGGCAGCAATTTTCAAAAAGTGACAATAATAGAGTTTATTACGATTGATCCTTATTTTTCATGTAATTTTGAAATATTAAGAGATTTTAGCCCAAAATTAACATTTAGTAAGTGTAATTGGTGATATTTGTTTTAATGAAAATCTTGCAGAGTAATAATTATTATTATTATGGCATTTTATTACTACGTCTCATTTTTGGGAATTCGAAGATTAGAAGCTAAAATCTTGCTTGATAAAATGGCTTTACCGGATTCATACCTTCATAATTTCCAACATATAATAGAAAGTACTCTTCGCACCATGCAGCCAATCACTGTTTTTGTGATGAATCCTGGAAATTTGTCAAATCTCGAGCGTTTGAACGGCAAGATATCAGTCCATTTTTTTGTATGCAAGTTTTTTAAAAATCATTTCCTGGGTATCGTAATATATATATATTCCAGGGATTAAATCACTAGTATGGGAATTTGAACATTCTATTGACAGCTATGGCAATGAATCTACTTTCTTTTGGCTCAAACATTATGAAGAATACTTACTGTAAGTTTGTCAACTTCCACTATTTTCAGCTTAATTTTGTTACCTTGCATCTTAAGCAAATTGTCAAGCGAAACTAAATTCTATTTGTACACAAAGGGAACTTTTTCTGAGAGTTCATTCTTCATTTTACCAAATTTTTTTGATTCTTTGCTAAATACTTTTTTATTGTTTACTGTACAGTTATTTGTAGATCATACAATGAGATAGATTATTTCACTTATACCGAGATTCCCTCATTTTTGAAATCAGCTCCATATTTTTTCCTCGGCTCATTTATACAAATGAATGAAACTGCTTGTTATGATAATCATCCGGAATGCATTACTGCATTTTTTTTCGCTACTGACTTTCATAAGGTTGTTTTTACATAATTAAAATAATCATTTTATCTTAGGACATATAACTCTAAAAAGTATCTGTGGATATGCTGATTAGCCCCTTATTTACTAAATAATTTCCTATATCATTTGTCTACAGAATTTCAAAACTACTCAAACAAGCGGTAAAGGCAAATGCTACAAATGTAAATCACAAGTATCGTTTTAAGAAAAGACTGATATTTGTTCGTCGGTCTCTGGAATCATAATAAGTAACTCTAAAGACTTTTCTGTGCTATTTAGGTTATCAAATATAATGAAATGATCCCAGCAGTTAGGGACTGGAGACGTATAGCAGCCAAATATTCAGATTATAGGGTTTATCCATACAGTGAACATGCTTCGTTTGTTGACCAGGTGATATGTTTTTCAAACATCAAATTTTATGAAAATTCAATTCAGATGAACTTTTTGCGTCATTAATATCTCTTATTATACTTTTGTTTACAAAGTGCTCTTATTAGATGTGATTTTAAATGTATGCGTTGTGTGATGAATAACTGCATATGAAAATGGAGAACTTGATTTGATACTGAAGTGGGGGATCAAATATAAAACTTGATTTTCCCACTCATAATAATGACTTTCAAGATATGACTATACGATATCGTAACAATCTTAGTACGCAGTCATAATAGTAGTCATTTTAAAATGTTAGCAGCGTAGTTTTGAAACAAATAAATAATCGTTCCTACTTCTCACGGTATAAATTTGATGCTTCAAATAATTTGGACATTTGTAGACGATAACAATTGAAAGCACACTGGTTTGGAGTTCGTTAGCAGTATTATTCTGCACTGCAACGATATGCTTTATCTTCATTCCAAATGTTGCAAGTATTGGGTGTGCAGTTTATTCTGTATTCAGCATCAGTTTTGGAATATTTGGTATCTTATCGCATTTTGGAGTTGATTTGGATCCTATTACAATGGCTGCATTTTTAATGGCTATTGGTTTTTCAGTGGATTATATGGCTCATATAAGCTGCCATTACTATAAATCAAAATCAAAAGTATGCTTTAATAAATTAAAAATATGACATATGGAGTACTGAAGGAACTACCAAAAATAGCTTAAATGCAAAAAAACAAGTTAACGTCTTTCCATAAAGTCTGTTTTCAGTAGCAAATTAAAGAATAATAAATAACATTAAAATCTCTGCTTTAATTTGAATAATGCATTGATATTATTATTAGTAGTGAATAAAACGTAATAGAGCGATTTTTGATTTACAAACGCTAAGTTACTTCCAATAGCAATATGTCGCTCCTTAATTATTGAATTTTATATTCTCTCTCAATATTAAAAAAAAGAAAATATGGAGGACCCCGCGCACAGATTTGTTGTGCTGATTTCCGTTTCTACATCCTCGTGAAATCCATAGCGATTATCGAATTAGATGCTTTCGAGCGTCTTATTGAGAACTAGCGATTAAATATATGCCTCGACGTGATCGGATATACTGATTTCCTTCGCGTAGCGTTAATGGAAGATCGTTACAATCCCATCCCAAGCTACCACATGGGAAATATTTTGGTCCTGCATTTCATCTCTGACCCAAGCTTATTAGCGAGTAGGTCATATTTTTCGCTTTTTCTCGATTTTGACTGCTGTCAACCTGTCCTGACTAGTGCTCGGATTACTTTACGTCACTTCTTATCGTTGATTACGATATCCAGTCGATCCGCACTTATCTTTATAACTTTTCCTACTTCCGTATCAACTCTGATCTCTATATTCTCATTCACGATGGCCTCCTGAACAGAATGGCTTTGCAAGCGCAGGAATGATTTCAGACCATGTTTCTTGCAGAGTCCCAAATGGATGCATCGTAGGACCTCATTGTGTCTGCTAGTATAGTCGTGATGTAACATTTTTTCGCA
>UYYF01005071.1:4709-15959 GCA_900618365.1 Thelazia callipaeda
TGAAAAATGCAGAAATTGAGGTTTATCTGCTTAGTCAAGACGTTATTTTTCTCTTTTCAAAAATATGTTTCAGTGATGAATTACACCTCTTACTATTTGGTATCTAAAGTTCGTCTTTTATGAATTATTGCTCACCTTTATATTATGAAATGTAATTTTTATTCAGTTATATTTGGTATGCAGCCAAAAATATACTCCTGCAATGATGGTTCATTGTGGTCCTGAAAAGCATCGTGTTTTATTACTAGCAGACGGCAATGTTCTGACGTATACGAGGTTACTGTATGAGGTGCGGGCAATTTTTTCTTTATGGACAAAGCCAAAAATACTGTTGTCCCTGGAGCCATCACCTACATCATCCATTATATCATCAAGCTACAATTTGCTTGATTTGGACAGCAAAGATGTTTATGTGTTTTTCTAAATTTATTTTATCGGATCAAAAATTTTTTCCGCCTCTTACCATATAACTGTCATTCAAGTTGTGTTTAGCTTCATTTATAAGTGAAAGATGGAATTTATATTATGCAATTACTTTGAACTCTTCTTTATTAAATGCATGTTGTTAAAACACCAAATTTTGATCAATATTTACTGATTGAGGTTGATAATGTAATTCTTGGAAGTTTATTAGTACTAGTGGTTGAGTTTTGACATTTTTATTTATTTTACATGTTTCTTTACTTCGTTAAAAATGCGTGAACGTGTTTTTGATAAAAATGATTATATTGTAAACTTAGTCTTTCACTTCTTAAATTGAATTCAAGCACAACTACATTCATTTGTTCTGGTTATTATTCTTTGTAATTCGTGATCCGGTTATTGTTACCTATTTACAGTTTTGTTTCCTTTGCTTTTGGAGCTTAGTCATTGTTATTTTCAATTCGTTGGTTTTGATGTCTGGTAATTATTAAAATATAAATAATAGTGGTTGCATCTTTGTAAATCACATTGAAATGATGAAGATTTCTAATTTGAGTTTGAAATTAAAAATTGCATTAAAATTCAGAATTTGGAATTAAAAATTGCATCTCATAAACTTTTTTCGAATCCATCTCCTATCTTCTTTGTTACACTTATTCTTGGAATTAAGGATTCAGCACATGATTTTTTAGTTTTAAAATAATATTTTGACTATGTTTGGCGTAGTTTTATTTGCCTTTTTGCAAAAATATGTAGAACTACGAGAGGGACATTCAATTGTAATTTCCCGTATGATCCTAGGAATTCGGACAAATCCATTCTGTTTTGCATTATGACTTTTGGTCACCTACCAATGGTTGGAGTTGGTGCATTCGATGGATTTTTCAAGTTTCAGGAATAATTTATACTAAGGCGAATTTTTGCTGTTGAAAGTAAATACAATGTGTATAACTTTTCTACTTGGTTTGCATATAAAAGGACATCTGATACTGCTAAACTGACGAGATTTACTTATTTTAATACATTTTGAGCAAAATATTTATGAAATTGATACTGGTGGTTCAGGTTCAGCTTCCTCTACTGTGATCTTTAGCATTTTTAACTGTTGCATCAGGAATTCTTTCTCCATTTTTAACGTTTGCACCTCATTTAGCGCTTCGTCACGCTCAGATCTCAACTGCAATATTATAATATTAAGCTATCAAATCAATCATAATATTACTTGGCATTATTATTTTTCTCTACATTATCCTTATTTCCATGCTATACAGTTGCACTTAATCATCAGTAAGCGTTTCCTTAGTTAATCATTAATATTTTTTTGATAAATGGAATTATGTACACAGTCAGTTTCATAGTTCTATGTTTAAATGCTTAAAATTGACCGTTTCAATCTCTTTGATATCCTTTGGTAAACTTATGACGCCATTAAGAGTTAATTGCTCTTGATATCGTTTTAGCTCTTCAACCTATAAATTACTGCAAAACCAAGTTATCTAAAAATCTTTTATTGTATAGACAGATTATGATTTGCATCACATGCAGTAGATTAAGAAATTTATTGTTTTATTGACCTTTAGTTTAAAAAACAGAAAATGAAGTAATTGTTCGTTTTTGTTAATAATTTGATTAAATTCATTTATCTAGACTACTTGCGATATTTATTGAGATTTTATTTGATATTTATACAAGTATTATATTTGGAAAAGAAAGGAGCATTCGTCGACTTCTTCCTTCCAACTTTCAAGCAGTAAAATGTGTATTATTCAATCAGATCTTGCTTGGTAGTCTTCTTCAGTCTTCAGCCTGTCTGAATCAGAAATACTGCTAAAAATGTGAGAATATGAAATAATACTTCTTCTTTAGAAGCAATGTTTGAAGTCTCAAGTTCAGCGCACTTGGCCTCCATCATCATTAATTCATTTCGGAGCTCGTTGCATCGGCTTTCTAACTTTCTCATGTTTCTAAAATGTGCATAATTTTGCTAGTAAGAAAGTGCTAATCTTTTATTCGAAAGTTAAATTTTGGATCAGATTAGCAAATAAATTTACATACTCAAATAATTCTCCATGTGATCCATCTAAACTGCTCCACAACGAATAGCATATGTCCAGCTATAAATTAGCGCAAGGGCATTTCATTCATTCTAGTAATTGTAAATAATTGTCAAAAAAAAAGTTATTTTTTGAAGGAATAGTTTTTATGCTGTAGTCTTACCTTAGTAATAAAATGAGACATTCTCAGCACAACGAAACAGTTTTGACAAAATCATTAGAGCGAATATAAACGTGTGAGATATCGTAACAAGCTTAACTGCACTTACTTTCTCGTAGATTGCTACTTTTCAAAAAATGCTTAAAAATTAAACATTACAATAGTATAACTAATACCGTATCAATCATAATCATTTTTTATGAAAAATATTACTTGAAAGAGTAAGTATTATCTTAATGAAAATGTTGAAAAAAGAATCAAATAAAAGATTAGTACGAACAGGCTGATCAGTGATTGTTGAAGCATGCATATATTCAGGTCTTGCTTGGCAATCTTCATCGAGCATTATTATCACTGGCATTTGTTGCTGCGAAGTCGTTACTTCTATAGGCTAAAGCTATGATTAAATTTTAGATTAAGAATTAATGAAAGCGTGAAAAATTATATTTTGAATAAAATCTGGCGCGATTAAGTTGTGGAATATTGTAATAAGCTGCAGTTACTGCACTTGCAATTCAAAAAATTTTGCTTATGAAAAGAACAAGCAAAATGTATACAAAAATAAGACACAAACCATTCGGTTAGATATTCGTTCTTTATGAAGTAAGTGCATTTGCGCTTTCATGCGTGAGTTTTCAGCTTCGACTGTCCGTTTCGCATTGAGCAATTTTTTGTTTTCTTCCTGAAATCAAAATTATCTAACAACAAGTAACCTTTTGTAAGTTATGCTGAGGAATATAAAGTTGTATATCTGTTGAGTTCATTCCGATAATGAAATTGAGAATTTGAAATTAATTTCATAAAGAATTAATTGCTCATAAAAGAATATAAAAATTCAATCTAAGTGCACACCTTTATATAAATGAGTTATTTTTCTTGATAAGAGAATATATTAAAGGATATATTGCTCAAATTAGAGTATGCAATTTCAGTGCCTTTTATTTTTATTAAGAATTTAAGAGACAAACAAAGTTTTTGCAGCAAATAAACTTGTAACACTTGCTATTACTTACATGATAATCTAAAATTGACATTCTCAAGTTGTTTTGCTTAGTTTTTGTAGCTCTAATTGACTTTTACTTTTATAAGTATTGTAATTGAAACATTTGTAGCATTGTGGTTTTGAAAGATTAAAGTATTCTTGTTGATTTATGTAGCCTTGCTTGACCTTTGCTTCCATGAGTGCTATCCGTAAAGATTGACCTTCTTCACGAGCTCGGTTCCGTTCGTTTCGTACCGCACTCCATTTTTGTCGCCATGATGCTGTACATTCTGTCCACCAGCGCATTGTTTTTTCCATTTGTGCAGCTCGTTGTCGCGCCTGAAACTTTAAATATTAACAACGTATGGATAAATATTTTGGTTGGACATCAAATTATCTCATATCATTTTTACTTTTTATCAAATTACTTCTTTTTCTTTTTTTTTAAATTATTAAAAATGAAAAGTTACCCAACGATAATTTCATTATCTAATGATTTTTACCACAACTATGATTCATTTGAGCCTTAATAGATCACTTTGATATATGCTTGATATCTGATAAGCTACAGCTAATAAGCTATTCTTATCAAGCATTTGATTATAGTTTGCTGATCGCACTGAATTTTTACTTCTTTAAGTTCTTGAATTCGTGCCATTTCACAGCTGTCCCAATCAGTGTGCTGGCAGCGACTCATTGCACTCCCTAATGTGAACAATCGCATTGACTCTAAGAATATTTCAAATTATTACCGATTGTTTTTTACAATATTTTGTGCACTTTATCATTTAGAGAAATTACTGATTGGTCAGGCTCTGAGTCAGTTATCCCAACTGATAACACACAGCTTAACACATATATTCGATGATTTGTTTATCCTACAGGTTATCCGGTTATGAATCAAATTCTTGTTGATTCAATATTTATAGGTGTTAGTCTTTCGATTTATGTTCAAAGATGAAATATTTAAATTAAAAATAATTTTTTGATATTTAAAATCAGTGAGCATAAATAAAGTACAAAAATATTCAATTATTGGATTTTTAATTGTTTAAGTTTTTATTTTCTAAATGAATCTGATTTTTATCAATAAGTGATGAAAAATCTATTACTTTTGTAATATTAATAATAATTAATAGTAAGTGTCAAATACATCAATCAGCAAATTACATATATTGAAATAATAATTATAAATATAAGAGAATAATAAAGTTGAAAATAAAACTGAAGCAAATTTTTATTTTGTTCAAGTAAAGCAATGCATATATTTTAGATGAATATTGCTGCAGAAAGAAGAAAACCAAACCGCTAATATTTGAATATCGGTTATGTATGGAAGCATCTGAGATTTCTTGATCACTCATTGTTTATCGAAGAAAAAGTCGAGAAGAAAGTGAGCTTTCTTCAGTTCAATCTGCCAAATATTTAGTTTCGAAGGATAAAATTTGCAGACGAGGTGCAATGGTAACACCTGACACTTCTGCTCATAAACTACTCATCACTTTATTCTCATTTACAAAGTAATTTCTGAATTTTAATTCTCTTAATTTGCCCATGTAAAATAATAAAGTGATTATTTTTAATGATTTCATAAAATCTGCAAAAATCTGATATTTTTCAATTTGCGATAATTTTACTTGCAGTTTTCAGTATTCAATATAAATTATACCAAATTGATGTTATTTACCAAAGAGTCAAACAAAACTACCGCTGCCATAAGCTACCTGAAAATATTAGTACCATATGAAACTCTTATTAATGCTCATATCTACTAACGCTTTTACATATATTACTGCTTACAATTTTTATCAAATTTCCATGTAAATATTGCATTAGTATGTAAATAATTGTTTACTTATTTAGTTTACTATTTTGTTATTAAGTTTGTTGTTTTTTACTTTGTGCTAATTTGCTTAATTTTGCTAACTTTAACTCCACGTCGAATTATTAAATTTTGGCACTTATCAGTGTAAAATTTTACTCTAAAATGAGTGTCTGTTCTCGTGTTTACAGAAGCTTATTTATGTCTACCGCATTTTATTTCAGTATTTACTAAAATTCCGCTTTCAATTATTGAAATGAGCAATAAGCAGTGTTTTACTAATAAAATATTTGATAAATAAGCGATCTTAATTGTTTCTTGAGATCACTTCGTCCTCTCTTTTGTTTTATTTTATTTTTTTGGCAAAAAATTGCTATTATTAATTAAATGCATTGAAAAAAGTAAGCTACTTTTTAATTTACAATTTAATCACTAAATTATTTGATTAAATTATTGCTTTGTTTCAGTAAATTTTAGCATGTTTAAGAAATGTGATCAACTTTTGCGTATAAAACTGGACTTCAATGAATAAAATTTAAATTTTTAAAATTTGAAAAACAAAAATCGAATAAATAATTATGTTTACTTTAATATTTTTTATTTCATGTAATGGATAAAAACTTGTTGACAATATATTGTGTAACTGCTTTACTCAACAATGACACTAAAGCATATCAGAACTTAAAGCAAATAAGAATATAATCACAGTGCTATGTCATTGCAATTAAACAATCATTGAGAGTAAACAGTTACTTTAAAAAAGTTTTATAATAAATAAGTAAAAATTTGTAAAATAAAAAGAGAAAATATCACAGCATTTTAGTTCCTATTCGGAATGATAGCACACAATCCACAATATACACAATAACATTGACGAATATTAGAGCCTACAACTACTATTATTAATTAATAATTTGCATATAATATAAATATGAAAAATTTTTAATGCTTCTTTTTTCTTCATAAATATGACTAAGTGAAGTAATTGTATTTAATGTAAAATTAGTAAGTTATCTTTAAAAATTATAAACATAAACAATTATTATGAATTTTTTTCAAAAAATTTGTGAAATGGCTTAGATGTAAATTATTGTAATTGCTTTTCAAAGATAAACAAATAAATACTAAGAAAGTAAAACAATTTAATTATATTATAGTTAAAATTATAAAAGTGATTTTAATGAATAAATCATTTTGATACTAAGTCAGAATAACTTACACTTGCGAAAATCCATTCAAACCTGTAACATACTAATCCAATTATTGCACCACGAGGAGGATAACATGCTGCATAATATGCTTCAATACCTCCTGCCAAAAAGTAACATATAGTACCACCTAGACTTATCATACCATCCTAAAATATGCATATTTATTAATTCAAATAATAACACTAAATTATAAAATAATCTGAAAATTGATAAAATCGAAAAATTATTAAGTTACTTTCACCAATTATAAACATAAACAATTATTATGAATTTTTTAAAGAAAATTGCAAAATATTAATATGTTAAAATATGCAAAGAATTTAACTAAACAAATTATCAACAAATATTTAAAATTTATTGGTTTAATATGAAGTCTTTTGAAAATAGACTGCAAATATTTTTGAAAAGATTTTTAGCGTTAAAATTACAAACTAAAATATGTGATCGATTTAGTAGCTAATCTATGATTTGATAATGTTTTGCAAGTGATAAGCAAAGCTACGCGAACATTTTTGTTGAAAACTTTTAATAGTTGAAATATTTATGCATAATGTGCTACATGCATATTGTTAAAAATTGGGAAAAGTTTTTAAAAATGCAATAATAAAGAAATACTAACTAATTAAATTAATTAAGTTGGAATCGAAATTTAAAAAGAATAATGGTAAATGAATGGTAATTTTAGCGGTACAGAAAATAAACCAATTAACACTCTTTTCAACAGTTTCAGTGGTTCAAAAAATAAAGTCGCATTTAATACCTTCAAAATAAACGAAAAAATTATTGCTGGAAAGAAATATTTGATTTTATTTTCTAACTAAAAAATTCTGCAATTTATTCTGACGAAAACTAACAAATCTTCGCCAAAGTGATGATCGTTGAGCAAGAGAAGCAGTTGTAAGTAAAATAATGCATAATACGGAAAACGTGACCCCAACACCAACCACTATACCTTGCCATTCAGTTTGCGTTATTTTCACGAATTCAAAGAAAGATAAATCACGTATCGGAGCAAGTACAAATGCTGTTGTACTCGCACCCAGCATCTGAAATCTCTGAGGTTAGTTGAAATTAGTTTTATATTCAAAAATAAAATATAAAAAACAAATGACTATTTTACTTATTTTTAATCCTT
Organism: Thelazia callipaeda; assembly: GCA_900618365.1. NCBI lineage: Eukaryota > Metazoa > Nematoda > Chromadorea > Rhabditida > Thelaziidae > Thelazia > Thelazia callipaeda. The sequence goes on from UYYF01005071.1 coordinate 12,497, forward strand.
ACGAATTCGCATTGATGTCAAACGTGGCAAAAAGTTGATCGAAATTAAAGAAAGCTGTTTATGCTTTTTGATATGATATGCAATCAGTAATGAATTGATTCATACTTAATATTTGCTCAAAAGCTTTTTAAATGACCTAAAAATGTTCGTTTTCAATACAGTTTTATGCTAAATTTTCAAACTGGAGCTTTCGTTTTTATGATCAGTTGGAATCAGTTGCAAAACTAATTCCAAATAATCATGAAAACAAACTATTTGACTGATTTATTTGGAATCAAAAAATAAGAATGTCATATTATAGTATCAAAAAGTTGAAACATCACGAAAATTACTAATAATTTCTTACCAATTCAATGATTTTGATAATTACTCTCATAATTAATGGATATTTTTCATCTACAACTTTGCTTGATCTATTTGGATTCATGATACTTGGAGGATAAGTAATGTAACTTGGCGCATAGTACGGTCGAACTCGTCTCATTACTGTATGTTGCATATCTGATGGCGCTGCAAATATTTTAAGTCAAATTACGTCAGATTGCATTATAAATAATGTCTGATAGTTTCATACTTGTGTAATATCCAAAATAGTTATGAGGTATTCGATCAATTGGATTACCACCGAATTCTGATTCCTGTAAAAAAATGTTCCAATTATCTGTTATTGTAGGTACAAATATCAAATTTTTACTTGATATGTTTGTATGGGTTGAGTGAATTTTCGCTTTTTCCAATACATTGGCCAATTTCTAGTATCTTTCCAAGGACCTGAACCACTCCTAAAAATAACTACCGAACGGATATCAAATCGTTTATCACATCATTTTATCATCGCTTCTTCCTAGCTTATCGCTGCTGCACTGATTTTACAATTAATTGTAATCAGTGAATTTTGTGATTAAATGTAAAGCATATTATATTTGAACTTGCAGTTTACGAATCTTTCATTCAAATCCTTTAAATGATTTAAAAAATGCCATTTATATTCAATAATGAAAGTCTTTGGTTTGATAATAAAAACCGACGATAAAAAAGTTTCCATTATTATCATTAAGCTGCCAATGTATTCTTAACGTGTTAACAGTATCACTGATAATAATATATAATGATATTTTGTTACAAGCTATCAATGTTTTTTGCTACCGTTTAAATATTAAGTCTTAGTATTCAGGAAGACACTGCGGTGAATTCCTTTCAACAGTTTGAAATTTGAAAATATTGCTTTTAATCTCAGAAAAAAATATTAATTAGCTTTGTTTAAAGAAACTGACCTATATCTTCGTGGATCAAAGAAGTATGGTTCAGCAGTTTGACCTCTATCTCGTCTAGTGTATAGTGTCTTATAGGTTTTTGCTGGTATTACTCGTGATGGTACTGTTCTAAATGTACTATAAACAAGTTCAAACCGTTATTAAAAATTTTAAAAAGTATTAATATTTATTTGTAATATTTAAATGAGCATGGAATTGAGGTCAGTAATTAAAAAAATTATTAAAAATTGGTGCGTTTTTCAAACAGAAAAAATAAAGATTAAGAAAGCAGTTATTGTGAATACTATTGAACGTTAATTTTTCCAAAAGATTTATCAAAAAAGACCTGGAGGGTCGCGAAAGTGAAAGTTTGTCGTTGGGCAATAAATAACTTCGGTATGCTGAACTTTGACTCGGAAATGTACTAATACCAGTACCACCATAGTATGCACTCATTACAGCGTAGTCTGATAAAATAAAAATTGGAATAAGTATTCAGAAACGGAAATAACAACAATAATTATAAGAGTGGAAATAAGACTTACTAGTTAAGATTACGGAAAAAACGAAAAGCCAGTTCTTGTTAAAGTATGAATGCTATCTCTCATGTGTTCACTTTATTTTCTTTATGTTAGATAATATTTTTGTTCAAAAAAACATTATAAATTTTAATTTATAATAATCAATTGTTAATTTTCCCTATTAAATCAATAAAATTTCAATTTTAAATGAAAAGAATACCATTGAAATAATGTGGAATATAAGTGAAGTAATCGGAATTTATGTAAGCTGTAGTGGTGGGGATAGATGTAGCTAAGGTAGGTGGAACAGTAACAGTACTTGACGACTGTACGTAGCAAGATGGATTGTTGTACATTGTTTGGAATGAGTTTGAGCAAGAGTAATTGTAAGATGGTAGTAGTAATACTGGTGCTGCTGCTGTTGCTCTTGTTGGATATGCAAATAATTCGAAATTCTGTAAAGTATATCAGCGAAAGTCTGTCTGCATCAATCGTCTGAGATAATAACGTTGAAAGGATATATTTTTAAAGTACTTTCACTTATCTTACTAATAAAATAATTGGAATTTAAGTTATGTTAACTAATGTAACTACGATGTTAACTACGATTTTTTAATTTAATTCCTATCATTTATTTAATTTTTGCATTTAATTATTAATTTTTTCGCTGAAAAACTGCTGTGCAAGATAGTTTATTTTTATTAATAACTTCCTTTAAATTGAAGAAATTTCAAACTAGCTTAAATAACAATAATAACAACTTAATAACTACAATTAAAAGTTCAAAAAAAATTAACAATTGGGCATAAACTATAATTAATAACTTGAAAAATATTGCAGTAAATTAATAACTATAATCAGCAATATTTTTTTGAATTTTCAAAAAAAATTTTTTATAAAACACTTGAAAAACATGATTAATTGCAAAAGGTAAGCAATTTTTATGCAAAAATGCTGATATTAAATGCGATAAGTGATGAAGATTATTAATTTATTGCACAGTATTGTTATTTACAGCCATTTTAAAAATTATATTAGAATTTATGTATTTTATTTGTGACAAAAATTTTTTTAAACAAATTTTACTGCATAATTCAAATAATTGTTAGTTAAATTTCTAAAATTGTATTTCAGTTAAAATTGGATGCAAATTTTTATTTAATTTTGTAAAATATTTTTTATTCTTAAATAGTCACCAAAATAATTATGACAGATATATGCATTTTCTGCATTTTTATCAAGCAATTAATCTCAACTGAAGAATAATTCGAATAAAAGTATTCTTTTAGTTAAAAATTTTGCATGGAAAAATTGCATGCATATTCATAAAATTTGTTATTCTGGTTCTAAAAAGCAAATAATTTGCAAATTTTTTCGCAAAATTATAATCAAATGAATTAGTAACAATTTGAAAATAATATTTAGTTTTAAGTCTCAAAAAAATTCGTTTACAAAACTGATAAATGCATTTAGTATTTTTTGTATGAAAAATGAGACAAGATTGAATAACGAGCGTTACTTGAATCAGATTGAGCACATTGTTTAATTTGTAATATTTACCTTACAAGGTCAACAAATACAACGAAGTTCAAATATTTTGCTTAGAAAATTATGATGAAAATACTTCTTAAGTTTCATTTCTTTATGAATAAATTTTTTTTGGATTTATTGAAAATTTATCATAATTGT
>UYYF01005072.1:881-15930 GCA_900618365.1 Thelazia callipaeda
GGAAAAACCTTACCAGTGTCGAGTGTGCAACAAGAATTTTACTCAGTCATGTAATTTGAAGATTCATGAAAGAGTTCATGCTGGAGAAAAGCTTTACCCATGTAGCATTTGTGCAAAGAAATTTTCTACTTCGAGCAATTTGAGAAGGCACGAAAATGCTCACAGAAAGTAAGAACCATATCAGTGTGGCGTGAGTAACCCACGTGTTTTATCAAGCAGTCTCACGGATACAGGCAAAACGATATGAGAAATATTAGATTTGGCTGGATTACAACTATGCAGACTTGTCATTCTGTGTTAGTATATTTGTACTGTAACTACTTATATCATTTTTAGTTTAAGCATAAACGAGTTGACATTTTAAAAGTTATCCACTTACTTTACCAACGATATTTAATCCAAAAAATGATCTAGAAGAAAATATGGGTACACTTACACAGACACGAGTAGTGGGTTGCAGTTATTGTTTATAAATTGTGTGGGAGGTTGTTCTGATCTATCTGATTAAATCACATTTTACTCAAAACAAATATTGGAATGTATTCAGATATGTGATAGTGAAAACTGGGTCATATGTTTGAAAGAGAAAGTTTCTTTTTATGAAAAAACGGCCGATCAAAAACAGAAGTTGGAGAAAGATTCTGTTTTTAGAGCATGACTTACATTACAGACGTTATTTGGGAAAGGCAAAGGTTACAAAAGATTGGGACGTTGGATATATTTCAATGAAAAGCAGGTTGTAGATTACTTTCCGCAGTAAAAGCAGTTAATTTGGATGGAAATCATTGTTGAGCACATATTGTCCAGATTATTATTTTAAAAAATTGTTTCAATTTACTCATTTTTACAAAATTAGTGCAATTATATGCAATGATTTACGGATAATAAACGTAAATACTAAAATACTGTCGTCTTGGAGTGTCGCATTCGAAAACAGTTTAAAAAAATATTGATAAGTTTGCTGAAGATATTTTTTTGAGCGAAATGCAAGCTGTTCAAAAGGATCAGCTAATTTATTTGGGAAAAGTACTGAATTACTCGAAGAGGAAATGAGATTAACAAGCATAGCTTTCATTTAAAATTCAATCATTAAAATCCACTTTAACACAAAATATGTATAAAAAATATATTTTTTGTACCATAAAATTGTTGAGTTCAATATTTGACAAAATATCGTGACAAAAGTATTGTTTAAGAATGATTCTTTTCATAAAACTTTCTCTCAATATTGCTATTATATGATTAAGTTTGGGTTATTGAGTACACTACACTTTTGAATTAGCGCTTTCATGTGCAGGTTTTGGAATTGTGCCAAAATTTTTTATTTGTTAACACATTTCTTGCTTCATAATCCTAATTTATTTAAAACAGGAATCAGTTGTTTCGATGGCATTTTCTGCTTTCGGTCTTCTTTCCTCTTTTTTAATATTTATTCCGTTGGTGGGAATAATTTATTTTATTTGATGTGTTGATGTATTGAAATATGTTTGAAAATATACTCATCATTTCGCGTATTTTATTTTCATCGCATATATGCAACATTGTTTTGGCAGGCATTTGCGTGAGGCGAAAGTATACGAAAGCATAATTTAATCACTGTAATGTTTGGAAAATCGCCATTCGGTTCAACTGGCACGTCTGCTTTTGGCAGTAAGTTATTTCGTGTTTTACTTCATTGGATTTACTGTTAAAAATATTTTTTTGATTTAATTTCAATGTCCAAATAGATTAAAATCCATGTTTTAAATTTTACTTACACACTTTTTGAATTGTAATAAAAATTTTCTGTTCATGTAGCATTTTAGTTATTTTTTTTCTATCGATTTGTTGATAACATGCAGCAAAAATTGCTCGTAATTGCATTTAATTTTGTATCCAAATATGAATTATTATCATCTTTTGAAAGGAATTTGCACATTGTATTTCTTCTTACTACATTGTTTTGTTGGTTTTCATTCTTACAGGCAGCTCATTGTTTGGTTCATCATCAAATCGACCATTAACGGGTTTTGGAACTCAGACTGGTTCACAGTCTTCTAGTTTATTTGGACAAAAGTCTATTTTTGGTTCATCTGGACAAACATCTTCACTATTTGGTTTTGTTGTCTTACTTAATTTGAATAAGTTTGTTATGCTTTGGAAAGTAAATTCTGTTTGTTTATGAAATTGTTATAGAGCAATTGCAGGAAGTTCACAGCCTGCTTCAACTGCATCCACATCGCTATTTGGTCAGTCGAAACCACTTTTTGGATCATCAACAACACAACCTACAGGCTTCAGTGGTACCACTTCATTATTTGGTTCAAATCAGTCGACTTTACAAACTGGGAGCGGTGTCTTCGGATCAGGTTTTGGAAGTATGGGAATCGCTTTCTATTGCTTTCTTTTTTGTGACATAAAAACATTTGCATTGTCTTAATATCAGCGGAAAGAGCATAGTTTACTTCAGAATCACAAATTTTTTTTAAACTAATTTTTAGCCCCGGCCATATCTGGTACCACTATCAAGTTCGAGCCTCCAACCTCTACTGACACAATGATCCGTAATGGTACAAATCAGACTATCAGTACGAAGCATATTTGTATCACTGCTATGAAGCAATACGAAAACAAAAGTTTAGAGGTGAGTTTACTTGATTTTCGATCGATATATTTGTTTCACCGAAAACTTCCCATGTAGCATGGTCAGTGTACATCGTGTTTTGGAAGCACTCAGTTTTATGTTATGATATGTTGTTTGTTAACTGCAACAATATAATTAAAGCGAAGAAAATTCCCTTGTTAAATATTTTGATTTCTTATTCCTGTAGGAACTAAGGTGTGATGACTACTTAGCAAATAGAAAAGGCCCTCAAAACAGTGGTTTGGTATTTGGTCAAGGGACTCAATCATCTTCTTTATTTGGGTCCACTCCAAATACAACTCAGTCATCAATATTTGGTCAAAATAAACCGCTCTTTGGAGGTGAGTATTCTCATTAAAGTAGAATGGAAACAAATTATCACCATTATAGTACTAATTTTCCAATCATTCATTTAAGCTTTTAAACGTGTGCCAGAAGTCTATCGATTTAGTCATTTTTTTGAAAACAAATTTAGAATTTTTGGCAAAAAATGAATCGAAATGTGTTTTTTCATGAATTTTCAGCCTCTACCGGTTTTGGGACTGCTACAACTACTTCATCTTCATTGTTTGGAACACCTGCAACAAACTCATCAATTTTTGGTAATAAATCAACTACTGGAGGGCTCTTTGGAACTTCGAATGTCGCTTCTTCATTCGGACAACCTCAGCCTACCACCGGATTATTTGGTGCCAAACCGGTGACGGTAATAATCTTACTTTTCATTGTTTAGTTTTTTTGTTTTTCACTTTTTGTCCATCACTTATAAAAATTTCAATATCTTTCGTCTGTATTATCGATTCATTCTATTTATTCATCTTGATTCAAGGCTTTACTGAAGTCAGTACCGTGCCGTTACTAACTTCGCATACGTAGTTAATTTTTATTATTTAGAAGTTTTCTAGTTTTTCTTCACATATTTGGCCTATATCTAAGAAAATTATGATCTGCTTTTATATAGGGCTATCATGTATTCACAAAATTTTTTTTCATCATTTTTGTCTATTCTCAAATTTGCAGAAATTAGTTGATTATTTCATAGTTTTATTTATTGTTTTCAGAATTTTGGGACCCCAACATCATCTCTTTTTGGTGGGTCAGCATTTGGTACTGCTACAACCTCATCAAATCCATTTACATTCGGCAGTGTTGCGGTAATAAAATTCATCTTTTACTTTTCCTCTCATTAATAGCTTTAGCATTTGAATGGTCTGCTTTTATTCTGAATGTTACTTCTATTTTCGGCTTTAACTACTTTAGTTCGAAACCATCTATTTATTCTTCACTTTGAATCAGTTAATATTTATCAAAAATTTCATTGCATTTCAGCAGTCTGCGACGTCTGTAGCTTCAACTGGTCTTTTTGGGACTAAGCCTGCTACGTCTGGTTTTAGTGGTTTTGGTATGTCCACCTCCCTGGCTTCTGGTATATCTTTGAGAATCAATTTTGAAGTATCAAAAAACTTTAATAAAGTTAAGAATTGTGTAATTGAATCTTTTTTATCATCAATTTTTCCTTAATTTCGAAGAAATTATTTCAGGAACGCAACCTGCTAGTGGACTTTTTGGTTCCAAACCAGCAAGTGGTGGATTGTTTGGTTCAGGTATTAATGAATTAATAATAAAATATTAAGACTAAACGTACTGAATTAAAAAAAAATTATCAAGTAGTATTTTCTACCGCCAAGTATGTTGGGACCTTGAATTTTACTATTTAGGAAGTCTATTTGGCCAAACTGCTCCTTCATCAACACCTTCTTTATTTGGTGCAACTACAACAAAACCCGCAAATACTTTATTTGGTTCAAGTGCACCACAAACTAGTAAGGCTTAGAGAGCTGGAATTTTTTATTTCGAAACAGTATTGTATAGTAACTGTAACGGAATAACCTATTTGTTTTCTAGCCTTCGGTCCAGCGCAACAGTCCGCAGTCAGTAGTGTTGCATCTGTAGCACCCATTGTTTTGGGTGCTAATTTCAGTCAGTGGCAAATTGAGAAAGCAGTAATAGATGCACAGTTAGAATCTAGTCCATATGGTGATAGTCCCTTGTTAAAAATTTTAACTACCGAATCAAAGGAGCAATCAAATATTCCAAATCCAGTCAGGTTAGCATTAAATGTTTCTCAGCGTTAGCTTTTCTTGTAATTAGTACAAACCTTGGCAAGTCTTTATTTTAATCAACAAATATAATATTAGATTGTTTTATTGATTTAAATCAAGATGAGTTAATTAACGATCTGTTTTGTATCTTTTCTCAATTTTCTCGGTTCGTTATTCTGTGGAAGAAGTTTTTAAATTCTCAAAAATTTTTCGGTATTGGTTACGACATTTTAAAGCCAAATTTTCATCATTGTAATTCTTGTAGTGTTGAGAGACAAATGCGATTTTTGGCATCAAAAAAAGAGTTCGCAATAACAACAACAACGCCCAGCGGACCATTTTCACTGGGGTCTATACCTGCGGTGGCTTCACGCATTAGGTCATCATCTAAATCACGAGACAGTATTGGGGACTTTACCTATCATTCCATGTTTCTACCACCTGCTCTAAGTAATTGTAAAAAAAATGCATCGTTGAATCTTGATTCTGGTAATAATCGGTAAGTATTTGAGCCTTTTAATCCTCTGCAGTTTAGCTTTTTGCTCTAATCAAGATGCTTTGATATGGAAATCATTTTTTTTGAGTAAATTGAATTATTTTTTTCAAATTGTTGTACCTCTTTGTTATGGTCACATTAACAGTTCATAAACTTTTAGTTAGATGGTTTGCAGGTCAGGTGAAACTATTCCATCTTCTGTAGACCCTTCAAACTTTCTCGGAGTGGGCAGTAGTCCATCTCCTGCATCAAAATCTAATGCAGGTGTGAAGCGACTTGATCTAAATGTTCTTCATAAGTGCATGGTAAAGTTTCATTTACCACTTTTATAAGAATATGTAACTTCTTGAAATCATTTCAGTTCTCTATAGTTTGTGCAGTATAATTGAGTTCTCATTTTTCTTTTTTTAAAATTTAAAAATAGATGTGAAGTAAATTGATAACCATGTCTAGCAAGAAAGTCGGAAAAATTCTACTCCTTCTACATGTCCACCAACAACAGCAAGCGGAGGTAATGACGCAGCTGATCATGTGTTGGAGAAGGCAGATGCAAACGCTGAAATTGTGAGTTTTTTATTTCTCATGTGTGTTGGAAGTAAGGTTTATATATATATATGTAACTTGAATACTAAGTTATTTTTAGCAATCGACTGCTATCGAAAAAACACCAAACAAACAAAAAAGTGTTTCATTTCTCTTACCTCCTGGAGACAAGTCTGCAGCTAATGATCCCGTAGATAACATGCAAATGTCCACTAATCCTGAAACAGTATTACCGGTAAGCGTTCAATGTAATAGTGCACTTCAACATATAGTTGTCAACATGATCAGTTTCGTTCGATCACTTTGATGTATTCTTTTTAGTATTTTGTATTAAATATCTCTCTAAATATGTCGTGGGCACCCTTATAATACCTCTTGATTGTAAGCTTATTAAATCATGTTAGTGATCTCTATTTTATTTCTATATTATTTAAATCTCAGGTAGGGACCAAATACTACTGTCATACTTGTTTTGTTGTAGACTAGACGATTTTTAACTTTCCAAGTATAATTCTTACATAGTTTTCTGGGAATTTATTAATCACAAAAATGAAGGAACTATATTAAAACTAATTCAGGCTGATTCTGAGAAGGAAACCAGTGGTAAAGCATCAGACTTTGATAGAACTGGTTTATATATTTCTCAAATCAATAGTGTTCACAAGCCTCATCCAGGTGGTATCATTTTGACAAGGTTAACTGTTCTTCATTATGATGCATTTTAATCAGGAAAGTGTTGTAATCCATTGTAAATAAGCGAAATTGATTTGATTGTACATAAAATGTTATCATCCTCATTTCGTTTTTTTTAAGTCAGTTGCAGATGTAAAGCATTTAGGCAAAACTGTAAACACATAGTGGTCGGTGAACTTTTATGTTCAAAAGAGAACACTTAAAATTTTGTGCACAAGATCGAAAATCAAAAAGGATCTTCGTTTTAGGCAAGATTACACATGTGAACCATCGATGGAAGAACTTGCCGCTATGGCATCACTAAATAACGGTGTATGCCATATTGAGAATGGTTTTACAATACGTAGACTTGCTTTTGGAAGTGTATTCTGGCCGGGATCATTCGACTTACATAATCTAGATTTGGATAAGGTACAGTGTTAATATTGTTTATAATATCAACAGTATTTGCTCAAAAATTCAAGACTGATCGAACTTTCTTACTTTTAAAACTGCACATTTTTAGATTGTGCACTTTCGTCAGCATGAAGTGATTGTATATCCAGATGATAAATGCAAACCCCCCGTTGGAGAGGAGTTAAATCGGTTTGCGGAAATCAGCTTAGACCGAGTGTGGCCTCGCGACAGAAAAACTAAAGAATTCATCACGGTCTGTTGAACGCCTTTATTCTGCTGTGTACAGAATATCACTTATCAAACTTGGTTGCTTTTAAAAGGATTTGTTCGATCAATTCATCAGTAAATTTATTTATTAGGATGTTTTTCGGTTGGAAGAAATCGGTTATCGAGCAAAATTGGAGCGCGCTTCCATTAAAATGGGAGCAGAATTCAAAGACTACCTTCCTGATACGGGCACTTGGGTGTTTACTGTACCACACTTTACTAAATATGGATTAGTAGTCAGTTTGCTTACTTGATAACAAAATCGTGTCATACAGCGCACTTTTGTTTTAAGAAGCTCACAGTTTCATTTAAAATATTTTTTTCATTTTTTTATTCCTATGTATTTTTAAAGTTGAATAAATTATCAAAAAGAGTTTTAAATTTATTTTTAAGGAAGACGACAGTGATTACATGATTGATGATATTCATTTGAAAGCTCTTAATGATAGCAAAATCCAGGATGCTGTTCAACGGGCCAAAGTGCCGGAACTAAAAATAGCTCTTGAAGGATGCATTAAAGATGCAGCGAAATCTCTTTCAGATAATTCTGAAGACAATAGCAGCAGAGTAGGTCTTGCAAAGAAGTGAATTAGCAACCTTTAGTTTACATTTTTCCACTTTTTATAACATATTTTCTTAATTCAGTGTTCTCCAGCTACTAATTTTTGATGCATTAAAAAAATTATTATATTAAAGTCAAGTAATGGGTTCGCGTTCTGCATTTCAATTCAGTTTACACTCAGTTGATGTTATAGTAGTTTTTACCGCTCATTCCAAGTCGCATTGATTGAAGTCGTGTATTTTGTTGCAGGATTTCTCTCAAAAAATAAAAGAAGTAAATGGTGATTCTGCCTTTTTCGTCCGTGGATTAGGTGGCACAAATGGTAGAGTTTAAAGTAATCCAAATTTTTTGCAGTAATTTTCCTTTTTTCAGTGACTTGAAAATTTTCTGTTTGAGGTTTCAATAAGCTATTTTCGGAGCAACAAACTGTAACTGATTCGACTACTACAGGTCATTTTTTCCGGTCAAGTATGTTTCCAGAAACTGATCATAGAATGGAGTTATGGGACAACAGCGTGGTATTTGGTTCGTTTTTTAAATGAACTTTAATTTGACGTGTTCATGTAGTCATTATGGTATTTATTATTATGTTAAATTTTACTCTTGAAAAGATTTAATCGAGAGTTTATTCATCATGAAGAAAATTAATTTTTCTCATGTTTAATGTTTGTAATGTTTGGAAAAATTATATGTTTAACTTTACAGAAGATTTGTTGAACGATTCTATCAAGATATGTTTGGAAGAAAAAAGTAGAATTAAGTCATTACAAGTAGGCTTTGACCATCCAGTCAATAATATAGGGAATTTTTTGAAAGAAGGTAAACAGACATTCACAGGAAAGGCGAAACGACTAGGTTCAGTAATTGATAACTCTAATATGAATGGAAGAAGTGGACGTGTTAGTTGGAATCACGGTTAGCTTATAACTTTTTTATAGCAGTAATAAATATTCTTTATTATCGGCTTTTAGTGTTGGTATATGACATTATTATGTCAAGTTCAAAAAAGTTAAAAAGTTAATCTTATAATGAGTATTTGCTGGACATTTTATTTTTGTTGTAAAAAAAAGAGTCGCTTCCTAAATTTTTATCTCTCTTTTTTAGTTTGATTGAAATCGTGAAAATTAATTAGTACTGTCTCCTGTTATCTTAGTGCTACGATTTAATTCTATCAATCTCTTTTCTATATCAACATCATATTCCAAGTGGAAATTTTAAAATTTATCTAATTTAGGATGGATCTACTGCGAAAACAGTCCTTCTCATCCTTTGTCTGTACGATGCTCCCAGCTGAGATGTGCTAATGAAGTGCCTGTTGTGAGTTTTTTGTTTTTTTTTGCAACAGGAGTATTGACTGTAATTGATTTTTTTTCAAAGAAAATCATTTTGGAAGTCTGTTCAGTTTTGATTGTTGCAGACCTACATTATGGATTTGTTTCAAAAAGTTAATACCTCATCCATGATAGCAAAAAATGGTGATATGAATCAGTCAGTTGTGCAGAATGCTTCCCAAAGCAAATCTGATGTGGTTGGTTGTGAAGCTTTTTTTAAACGTTTTGAATATAAGATGAACACTTTCATTTTTCTATCTTTATATCTTATATTTTAGTTAGTGGAAACATTTATTTCAAAGTATATGAAGTTTCTTATTCATTTTTTTTTGTTTATAACTTGTACTCTGTGTTGATTTCAGGAATTTCTCGATTTGATAAACAGCTTTTTGGTTGCATCAAAATCTAGTGGCATTGTGCACGATTTAGAAGTTTTCGAATTATGTGATGCACTTTTTAGTTCGCAGATTGCAGGTATTATTTCATCATTTTATTATATGAAAAATATTAAAATATCTCTGTATATTCAGGAAACTTCTGATGCAGTTAGAAATTTGTTATTCAATTGTGTGTAGTGATTTTATTTTACTACTTTATTTTTTGTTTTCCGTAACATTTTTTTTTTCAGCAAACACTACTTACACCAAAATGCTAAATCGTCGTGAAAACGTTGCGGAATGGTTACAAAAGTGTTTGATGAAGCGTGAACAATACATAAGTTTCCCGCAATCAGGTCCTACAAAAATTCTGCATTATATGTTGAATGGAGATCTGAAATCAGCAGTAGATGAAGCTATCAACAACAATTTTCCACATCTTGCATTCGCACTCTCAACATTTAAATACACAAAAAGAGCAGCGTACAAGAATCAGGTTTTTGTTCTTAGTTTCGTTAAAAAAACTCATTCTAATGTAATATTAAAACTTTTTATGTGATTCTTTGGTGAAGCAGTAGTACGATGAAAGTAACTTCGAGAATTTTGTGAACTTTTGTGTTTATAAAACTTTGGTGCAATATTTATTGATGCTGCATTTTGATGACTGTTTGAAACTGGCACAGCGATTGTAGTCGCTCTTTTTTTTATTTTTCACAATTTTTTGAGCCAGATTGCTCGTTGGAAAGAAACAAAAGAATATAAATTCATAAATGTCGATTTATTGAAAATATATCTTATAATGGCTGGAGAAATGCAAGTCAATTTTGGTGATCGGATTGTTTTTGTAAATGAGGGTCTTGATGGACTGCAGGTGAGGCACTATTTTGGTTTTCTGAATTTGCAATCATTTTACTTACCTTTTTCTTTCCTACATACTTATATAAGTTGTCATTCGATCAGTGCCTTTTTTATCATGTGAAGTGCAAAGGTAGCATACCTGTATTTAAGCGAGAAGTAGCTAATTTTTGAAATGAACGGCATTATTAAATGTGTAATATTTTCTCCTCTTTTGTTAGGTATTATTTTTTCGTTTTTAGGCATTAAATACATTTGTTTGGTATTATGATCCGTTCGATGCTTCATTAGTTGATGTCTTGCTTGCTTTCGAAAACGATTTGAAATCACGGAAAGTTGAAAATGAGTTGGAGCACAATATTTTTTATGAGCTTATTCAATTAGCCTGTGATATGGGACGATCATTAGATAGTATAATAGAACCTGACTATATGAATCTGGATTCATTCGATTACCATTTATGGTTCTCATTTTTTATTGTTTTAATCGTGAATTTTTTGTCGAAATTTAGAAGTTTTTAAGATTCAGTTTCATGTTTCTAATTTGGACTTGCTTCTAAAAATAATCATAGATTTTATTATTTTGAAAAAAGTATAAAATTCAAAGGAGTAAATTGGTATTTTCAAAACTTTTGTGAAGGATTTTTGTTCTTACTTTGGTTTAGCTGCGCTGTTTTAATTTGCTGCTGTTAGGAAGCAGAGTTTAATTGTGTGACTTTCTTTCATTAAATTTTATAGCTGGCATTTGTGGCTTATTTTGCGAATTTGGGGGTTTAAACATATATCAAAACACTCGGAACACAAGCTTCATATTCGATATTCTGAGCAACTTTGTCAGTTGGAATTGTATCATTTGGCTGCAATCGTTTTGATGCATCTCTCTGACTTGCATAAGTATATTTTCTTGAATAAAGAATGAGCAGTTCACAGGAAAACTTTCACTAATACGCGTTACACATTTTGATTTTGTCTACCTTTTCAGCTTTACAGGATTTGTAAAATTCTAAATTTTAGTCGGAATAATGCGTTAAATGGACTGTTTGATAGAATAGCTTATTATGCTGACAGAAAAACTTATACCGATCTATCAAAAATAGTTCATCTGCCAAATAAGTTGATCGCTCGATCGAGGTAAATTATTTGTTATATATTTGAATCGTTATCATTGTTGATTGTAGGAAGCTCTTGTTCTGTTTTATATGAGTAATATTCAGATATATGCGAGCAAAATTAGATGGCAACGAAGATAAAATTTGTTTCTATGCATTACAATCTGGCATGTTTGAAGAAGCACATTTAGTATTTTTCGAAAAAGTTGCACCTCACATGATTATATCAGGTATTTTTCGTTTAGTCATATTTATCAGAACATAATTTTCACTTTTTCATGATGTTTATAAATATCCATACTCAGATTTTGAAAATTATTAGAACTGGTTCGAGGATTTATCACGTTGTTTATAAACTGAGCTTTTTAAACCAAATATTAATGAGATGAATCAAGTTGTCTCACCTAAATTGGTTTTAGATGAATACGATTCTTTTGGAAAGCTCAGTAAATTATTTGAAGATGTTTGTGACCAAATTCCAGCATGGGGTCCATACGGCCAGGTTTTTATCGATTTTTATGGAATGAAAAAAAAGTTAGAGGAGGTTCAAGATGATAATGAGGTATGTAACTGTATATGCGGCCATAAACATTCAATTTTTTGTTTTTATATTCAAAATGCATTTAATTTAATGCTATTTTTTTACATGTATGGTATTTTTTGACACATTAAGGACCATGAACGTGATTTTTTCAGATGAAAGATTTAGTAGATTTGGCTCATTCACTTGAGTCGCGGCTTATTGCAATGCACGTAACTACTCCCATACAAAAGTTAGTGTTAGTGTTACTGTCATTAAGATATTGACTGTTCCTTATAAACTGACTCCCATTTAGCAAAAAAATTTTTTTGTGTCATAGTCTGCTGATCAAATTTATTTCAGATTGGCTGTAACATTGATATCCAGATACGTCTATAAAATAATATACGGATATGAAGGTACAGTAAATGCAAATTTGCCATTAAGTTATGAAGACACGTTAGAGGTTGCAAATGATTTGGCACTTCATTCATACTTCTCAGTGGATACTCCTACTTCTTGAACAAGTGTCAGAAATAATGTTGTATTTGCTTCATGTTATTCATTCTTACTGAGATATTATTTTAAAGTATTCTTTTAAAATATTTTCTACTTTCAAGATCAGAAATCATTTCTGCAGTTTACAAAGTGCAATCTGTATAGAGGTTTGGGTGACATTGCTTGCACAAAAAATCAGTTCTTATATATTTGCTTTCCATTTTGTTAAGTTTGTCAAAATTTTCTTTTTTGTATGATTTTCAGAAACTGAAAGTTTTGTTGTTTAATATTCTTCCTATTCAGTTATTCTGTTGTTCGTTTCTGTGGCATATAATTTGATGTCGTAGCGTTTTGTACTTTGTAAACCTATTGATCCGGATAATGTGAATCACGAATATTGCTGACAACGAGAATATGAAGTAATAAGAACATATGTTCTGATAAATTGTCTTCGCTTGCTTGCAGATCTTTGCACCCATTACCATATATATTTCGGAAACTTCATCCTTTGTACTAAGAAAAATGAGAAGCTGATTTTTCTGGATTACTTTTTCACTCTATGAATTCCTGAGCAAAGCATTCATTTTATTCTCCATTAGTTTTTTATATTGTACCTATTATTATTGATTCGAATGAATAAAAATACTACAGCTATTGTATTCAGTTACCAGAAATATTGAAGCATAAAATTTCACGTCATTAATAATAATGAAGCTAAAGAAGTATGTCATTCGTACATATTTTATCATTTATAAGATATGGTTTCGCAACCTTATCCATCTCTTGGTCATAGATGATTAAGCGGAACCATGAGAGATTTATTTCAATGGTGGTTCTATAATCGTATGTGGATCATTCTAATTGTTATGGAGAAGGTTATGTATTTACAGACTTGTAGATTATTTGCTTATTGGTACAAAGTATTCCTATCTAATAAAATTGTAGGACTTGTACAATATGGTGGGCAGAGGTATGGTCAAGAAACGACCAAAACAGAGTCATGACATGACTCTTAGAGAAACCTCACTGACGCCTATCTCATTACCCACAACTACTAGCACGTAAATTATGATTTCTATTTCTTTTCTTACATTTAACGCAGAAATTTTAGTCATTTATGAAGGGTCTTCATCTTGTCGTATCTCAATGTTTCTATTGTAGCGTGTGAACTTAGGTCACTTTCTTATTAGTAAAATTAATTGTCTAAGATTTGGAAATTTTTAGACTCCATTATGAAAAATCGGTAGAATTAAAAAAAAATCTTGTTACAGGAAGATTTAGCTTTCTATTTACTGATAGTAATTATTGTTTGGCTTGACCTCTCTATATATTGTCTTGTGACATTTATATCTATATCTGTATTTATGATAATGATAGTAGTATTGAGAACAGTGGCAATAACAGAGATGATTTCAATAATTATATAGTGACCATTTTATATTCTCCTTTATAAAATCGAAAATCTGACGATGCGGCTCAGATTTATGATTTCAGTTTGTTTATGAATATAATATTATCATTCTAGACCTTTACCTTCGACATTGATGGACACATCAACTTCTCCATTGTCATCAGTTCGGGATTTGGATGCTGACTTGAGCGAAATAGACATTTTAATTCAAAGATACCTAGCAAATACACAGTACAAAACAGCAGTATTTTGGGCAGACAAGCGATTGGCACTGTGTCGAAAAAGTGGATTTAAAGTATCATTCATTGATGTGGCTCATTTCATCAAGGTTTATAGATTTTATGTTTGGTAATCAATGTGCATTTACGAATTTAGCATAATGAGTTAGTGTCTAATTGAGCAATTTCTGCTTTTCGAACTTTAGGTTTTTTCTTGTTTTATCTGTATCGACAAATCATTTATATATTCAATATCGTATGGAGATTAATCTCTTTTTCTACTACATTGATTCTGGCGCTGGATCGTATTCCAGCTTTCTAGTTGTGCTTGTCCAGTGCTCAGATTTGTAGTACTGATCTCTGTTGCTTTGTCCGAATCTACGGCACTGATCGAATGAGATGATTTCGAGCGTCATCTTAAGCACTGTCGATTAGATATTGCTTAACATATACACCTCGACGTGATCAGATACACTGGAAGGTCGTCACTATCTTATCCCAAGTGATCACATTCAGAATTATTTTCGTCCTGCATTTCATCTCTGCCCGAGTTTATTAGCTAGTAAATCGTACTTTCGCTTCTTCTCGGTCTCGACTGCTATGTCTTGACCAGTGATGCTAACCTCTTTCAGCTTTAATATTACTTCACGTCGCTTCTTATCGTAATACCAGAATGTCCGGTCTATCTTTCCTTATTCTAATTGCAGTTCTTTTTTTTACTCGCGTGTCTAAGCGTTTTCTTATGGTCTAAGCGTTTTCTGATTTAAACGTTCTCGTTAGCGACGATTTCCTGAACGAAGTGGTTCCGCATTCGTGAGTATGCTTTTAGAGCATACTTTTTGACACTTTGCTGAGTCCTAAATGAATACATCACAGGACTTCGTAGTGTCTTTTAGTATAGTCATGATATAACATTTTCTTGCACTGCGTTGCTAGATGGTCCAGCGTCTTCACACATTTCCACGTTTCCACGTAGGCACATACTTTTTTCTGCTCCAAACATTTCTGTCTTGGAGGTTACAGTATCGCGCTTCATCGCTTTATCACAT